>ML681402.1:0-42309 GCA_007922225.1 Emydura subglobosa
CACACACCTACATTGGAATGGATATGAGCAACACATCTCGAAGAACAGTTACTGGTAAGTAACCTTGTTTTCTGGAACCCAAAATAGGAGCCACAATGAAAAAGAACCAACTCACTGAACCACTGTGAACCAGCCCAGTTAGGTCCCAGTAGATACAGCATTTACTTTACCCATTATTAAAAAGCATCCACCTCTGGAGTGGAACGTAGCAGCTGTTTAACTGAGGGCAGCATTGCTGTCCAACTGCCAGGAACCAAAGAACAACACAGTATGTAAGTGAAGTGCCAGGGGCAATTTTAGGGCTCAGAATATAATTAGCCATTAGAATTTGGGCCAGGATTCAGCAACTGAGGAACCTATTCTTGGGGAAAGTGCCATTGGCTCTTTTAATGATCCCAAGTGATCAGGTCCACAGTTTAACATCTTGGCAGAAAGCTGGCTCCTCCAGACACACTGGAATCTGACCCCAGCTCTGGCCCCTTTGCTCCTCTCCAGTGGCGTAATGGGGTAGAACGTGTCCCCCCCTGGGAGCAGCCACCAATGCAGAAACAACAGAGGCAATCCTTGGCACTTGGGCACAGCAGAGAGGTGCCAGACAGATTCTGGCCCACTCTGTCCCCCTTAGCACCATGCTGGGGCATTGGCTCTAGAGCAATCAAACTTCCTGACAGCACAAAATACCTGCCCACCAGTGCCCAGTGTCTTGATCTGGTTTCATTTATGCCTATATTGAACCATTTTGTAATATACTCAGATACAGCACTGGCCAGTTCTCACCCAGTCGAGACCTGTCTTTGGCCTGTTACTTTACTTACCATCAGATGTCACTCTTTGATAAGAAATAGCACCTATTCAAAGGCTACGGTAGTTGATTGTGGGGTGAGGGAGAGCATTTCCTTTGATTTCAGTGAGCTTTCGAGCATATGCTAAATGACACTCCAAAATATACTATGGCTGACCATTATTACCGAGCTTAAAGCCGATCTTCAGTGGGGACGGACAAAGGGGTGGTATTAGAGATCATCACCTCACCCTGTCATATTTTAATTGTGCACTTTACTTTTACCCAGCATTATTCATCCAAAGATCTTTACAAGCATGTATTTAAGTCTTCCACCCTGCATTTCTCAGAGGTGAGCAAATATCACCCCTCTTCTACAGAGAGGTAAAATCGAGGTGCAGAGGTGAAGTGACATGCCTAAAGCTAGCCAGGGAGTTAGTGGCATTGCTGAGAGTTGGACCCAGGAGTCCTGAATCCTGGTCCTCTGCTCTATGCCCTAGGTCATGTTCTCTCCCAGTGTATAATGCAGAACTCAGGACTCCTGACACACATTCACCTCTCTAACTATTAGGAATTCTCTTTCTCTCTGAAATGCAGCACGATCAAATCATCATTTGTATAGCATCAAAATGCAGTATACAGTTCAAAAACAAGCAAATCCCCGTCCCCCACATTTTCCATATGCCAAAGACTCCACCATCTAAACCAAACAAAAGGGGAAGGGTCGGGATGCAACAGAAGCAAGTGATAATGTGGGGGCATTGTTAGTTATAAGCCGCACAGGACAAGGGAGAGTTTTCAGCAGGCAGTGAAAGGAGGGAGGGAATGGACCGGGACCAGGTGGGGATTCCAACAGCAGGATTCTACGTGGAAGGAGGAGAGGGAAGCAATGGACTGGACTCTTCAGGCCTGCTCACATTGTTTTCAATGTGACTTCAATGGAAGCAGGACCAAGGTCTTACAGTGATGTGCTTGAGTCAGGAACCAGAAGAGAAGAGACCTTTCTACTGCCAGTAGGTTTCCCTGCAATCAGAAGCTACACCTAGGCCTTGCTCCAAAACCAACTGAAGTCAATGGGAGTCTTTCCATGGATGTCAATGGGCTTTCGATCAAGCTCTTAGTTTTCTAGCTTATGTTGCATGTGATTAAAAAGGACATCAGGGGCACGGGCCAACATTTTCCAAAGTGGCCACAAACTCTGGGCACCCTCAGTTTTTGGACACCCAACCTGAGACAAAGGAACACAGGAATTGGCAGACTGGATCGGACCTGAAGTCCATCTAGTCCAATTTCCTGACTCCAACCATGGCCAGCAACAGGTCCTTCAGGGAACCCTGTGGTAAGAAAATCTGCCCCCCCTACATCAATTCTCACCCTGCTCTCCAGAAGTTAGAGATTGTTTTAAGCCCTCAGTCATGAGGTTTAACATCCCTTCCGGAATTTCCATTAGCATTAACTATTATACAACTTAAAAGGGGCTGATTTCAGATGTATTCCTTATCTCCAGCTCCTATTGACTTCAGATGGAATGGTGGGTATTTGGCTATGAAAACTGGGGCCAAGGTGTCTCCAACTAGACACCCAAAATAGGGCCATCCAGCTCAGGAGTCACTCTTGAAAAGGTTGGCATTGGTGTTAAAGGTGCATTGAAGCTAGCCGTGACACACAAGCTTGCCTGACTTCACCATGCTTCAACCAACGCTGCAGCACGTCCTGTTATCTAGTGACAGGCCCCAAGACACAGAATTCAGAACCAGATTTTCCCATATGTTCAGCAGGGAGCATCCAGCATTAAATGTGTCCCCTAAAAATATGGGAAACCAATAACCGTGTGGCATTAACTAAACAGACTATGTGCAGGATAAAACTGAATGCAGAGGCATTTTGCTGTCAACTATGGACAAATTATATACCTAGCTCTTATCTAAGCATTTTTCTTATGGGGAACGCCAAGTATTTCAGCCAGGATGTAAATGTCATTGTAAAAGGGTGGACTCACCACTGACACGCCCCACTCCCCATGGGGTGGTTTAGCTGGGTCTCCTCCAGCACCTCCTGCTGGCAGCCGCTTCAGTCCAGCAGCAGTCTGCCTCTTCTCGTGACAGCCTTCAGGCCAGGTCAGGATTTAGTCCCACCCCTTCCAGGCTAACAGAAAGGCCAACAAACCAAAGTCCAAATAATAATTCCAAGGCTTTGACAGGTCTCCAGGTCTGATCCTGGGCCCAGTAGTCTTTATACCCTTCTTTCCAGGCTCTGAATTGTCCTCATCTCCTTCCCTCAGGGAGGCTTTGCACCTCCTTATGCAGTGGCTGGCAGGAGAATCTGTGTCCCACTACTACACCAGGTGAAGCCCACAGACTCTTTAACCAGCAGCTAAGTCTGCTCCATCCAACTTCTTTCTGCTGCCTCCCAGGACTCCTTTCTACAGTAGCATTTCTCCCCAGCCCCTTTACAGCCTCATGGAATGAGCAAAGCCTCCCAGGGCTTCTCCCTAGTAGTCCAGGTCCTGCCCTTGGATATGCCCCCAATCCACATCAGCCCTCACATCTGGGCTCCAGTGAGCAGGTCCCCTGCAGTATTCCAGATGCCAGGCCCCCGGCCTTTGAGTCCTATCTCTGCTGAGCTCATCCAGGATCCCCGTTCCTGGGTTCACTTTCTTCCCCTCTATCTCAAGGCCCCATCTGAGCCTTATACCTGATAGGGTTCCCCTGCTTTGGCCAATTCCACCACAGCCTTCTCCACCAGCTCATGCCTGCCTCTCCACCCTCTACTAGAAAATGGCTGCTGAGTTCTTCCTGCTCTTCAGACCTCTTCGCTTCAAATGAACCACTCAGATCCTCTCCCAGCTGGGACTCATCTTTAATCAGGCCTGGCCCACTCTCCAGCTGCTTTAAGTAAGCTCTCCTTAATCCCTTTAGTGCCAGCGTGGGGTAGATACCCCATCACAGTACTAATTCCCATTTGACAGCGAGGGAAGTCAAGACAGTGAGAGGTGAAGTGACATGCCCAAGGCCACCCCAGCAGGCTAAGTAGCGGAGCTGGAGATGAACTCCAGATCTTTTGAGTTCCTAGTCCACTAGGCAACATGGCCTCTAAATACCACAGTCCTCTCCAACCTGATTTGCACAATGTCTTAAAGCTATTCCCTTCTCCATCTTATAACCCCATACTGCTCAACGCAGCGTTTGGGAGCCTATCGCACCTTATAAAAAAGCCCTCCCCACAGGGCTCAACATGCTAGAAATGTGCTAGCGCCAACTGTGTTTAAATGTGGCTCTAGCTAGCATGGTCTGAAACCCTTCGTATACAGGCACAAAATCACTTCTGAGACAACAGTAAAGACAGGCAGAGGAGTGGAGAATCATTTTAGTGGCTCAATGCTGTCATGCTGTTCCTGATGAGGCCTCTAGATGTTTATACACACTCAGAAATAAGCGCCAGCCATCAATAGCCCAGAAAGAATCTGGGCTGAGATCCAGTCTTGCTCCATGTGCTTACCTAAGGTATATCTTTCCCTACCAGAAGCACCAGGAAATCCCTATGCAAAGATCTATACATTTTTCACTCTGATGCCCTAGCATGAAAGTGGGAGCATGATGCATCCCTGAACCTGTGTCGCTCACCAGCTGTGACATTTAATACAGGCAGCACCCTGGAGAAATACTTCGAGGCCTGGTGCGGGAACAAAGAATAGACACGAGCATTGGACCTCCAACCCCAGTACAATTCAGAGAGCTAGTGATGCAACTCCATCAATAGCTCATCTACTGAGACAGACTGCTGTGTGACTACTGTACACGGAGCTAGAACTGAGAAGTTGTGGGTTCTAGTCCCAGCACTGTGTGATGTGGATTGAGTTGTTGTGCCTCAGTTTCCTCCTCTGTAAAATGAGGATAATGAGACTCATCCCTCTTTGAAAAGCACATTGAGATGTATGGATAAAAAGGGTGATGGAAGGGCTACTACACAGGGCCAGTTTGATGGTTTGTAATACTTATGCACTATTACACCTTGGGAAGAGGAGGGGAAATTTCATCCTCAATTCCTCCTTCAGGAAAGCAACAAGCCTTTCATCTAGCCCCAATCACCACCTTCACCAGGAGGTTAGAACAGTCAATGCCTGACCCTGGGCTCCAGTCAGAGAAGGGTGGGAAGGGAGCATTACACACACTGGAAGCAGGACCATGGGTGCTCACACCCCCACGCTGTTCGTTCTCTCTAGCAGTGGACTCTGTTCTATCCTGGAGGGGGTTCTTATATCACCCTCATCACTGTAGCATCTGAGCACCTTGCAGTCATGCATTAAGTGACATGACTAATATCTGTCCCGTGTGGTTCATTCTGTCTCATCTTCAGCCCAGTGGGAGAATTGTGTGCGCAGTGGAGTGGTTTAGTAATTGGGCTAAAGACTGGATTTAAAAACAAAAAACAAAAAAAACAACCCAGTAACATTACAAGGCACAACTGCTGGCTGGGGAGGTGGATGGCACTAAACTAGGCAACAGCCTGAAAATGTGTGGTGTCATACTAAATATGTCCAGAAGAAGTCAGTCTCTGCTAGCCAAACAAATGAAATCCAGCCCTCTCTCCCCAGAGGGCATTCCGTAGGCATGGAGCTAGTTCTCACAGCTTTTTATGGGTAATTCACAAATTCTAAAATTACATCTATTTTTGTGTATAAATGGTTGGATTAGATCCCAATCTCAGGTCACTTGAATGTAACCATCTCTGGCTCCTACTCAACTCATTATAAAAGCCCTATCTGGGAAGGATATGGAGAAGAAGCACCAATCAACTTAACAATTCATCCACTAGAAAGGGTTTATGAATTGCATTCATGCCAAGAGCTTGCAATCTTGGACCCCCAATTTGGGGGTCCCCCAATGTAAGCGCTTACCCTGTGCTGCTGGGATAATCAGGGAGAGATAGAATCCACTGTGTGGCAGAGCAGTTGAAATTTATGCACCAGAGTAATAAGCACCATGGCGATCTTTCAGGAGCTGTGATGTAGACACTTAACCTGTGCTAGGGACTGAATCCACCAATCTCATGCCACATAGATCCCTGAAGAGCTATTAGATGGCAACCATTTTCAGTCACTACCAACATGGGCTGGATTTGAAATAGTGACCTAGTGATGTAAGGTCCCATGGCTCGCTACCAGTTTCTCTGACCCCCTAAAATCTTCATCAATTTTTTAAATTTAGAAGTATTTCACTTCCACTGGGAAGGTAAAACTAAACACCTCTTCTCTGTTCAATTTTGAACACAGGCAGCCAGTGCTCCTTTAGCCTATTGTTGCAGAAGCGTGTTGCTCCTGGCCACTGATCCTTACAAGAGTTGGGTGGTGACCACAGAGAACCAGGGTCAGATATGAGCAGAAAGGAACAAAGCAGGGGATAGGAATGGCCATCCAGGAACCCTCAGTACATCCCTCAGTCTTCAGGTGGCAAAGTGATGTTAATGAACGCAGTGCAATCAGCCTCCTGCTTTAGGCTCTAAAAATACAGTTTTTCCTTCCATGCCTCTGTTAATCAGCTCCCACCCCCGCCAGTGGAAACAGCTTTTGCAATAATAGTGCAGGAGGGGGGCAGTGTAACAGAATATTAGAATTGGAAGGGACCTCAGGAGATCATCTAGTCCAACCCCCTGCTCAGAGCAGGACAAAGTGGAGGTGTCAGGGATTGAACCCAGGCCTCATACAGGCAAAGCATGCGCTCAACCACTGAGATACCTTAGGAGTACAGTCAAGTCTCTTTTGCTATGGCCACTGTGAATGACTTGTGTCTCTGTACTTTCAGGAGGAAACCATATATGGGTAAAGTACATCTTGTGTAAACAACTCCTTGGAGTTTTGCCAGGAAATAACGATTCCTAGCAGCGCTCCCCTGCGCACCACCAAGGGGCAATAGGGATCAAGACTAGAGGGCAATGTCTAAATGTGGTTTAAAGGCAGTTTGTCGCCATCCCCACTGTGTTTGAGCTGAGTTTAGCCTGCATCGTGTTTGAAACCAGTTCATGTAGCAAAGCAAAGAGCAGACCAGGTCTTAAGCAAATATAGTGCCCATTTTCAAGAAAGGGAGGAAAGAGGATCCAGGGAACTACAGACCGGTCAGCCTCACGTCAATCCCTGGAAAAATCATGGAGCAGGTCCTTAAGAAATCCATTTTAAGGCCCTTAGCAGAGAGGAAGGTGATCAGGAACAGTCAACACGGATTCACCAAGGGATAGTCATGCCTGACCAACCTGATTGCTTTCTATGATGAGGTGCCTGGCTCCGTGGATATGGGGAAAGCAGTGGACGTGATATACCTTGACTTTAGCAAAGCTTTTGATACTGTCTCTCACAGTATTCTTATCAGCAAGTTAAAGAAGTACGGGTTGGATGAATGGACTATAAAATGGATAGAGAACTGGCTAGAGCATACGGCTCAACGAGTAGTGATCAATGGCTCCATGTCTAGCTGGCAGCCGGTCACAAGCGGAGAGCCCCAGGGGTCGGTCCTGGAGCTGGTTTTGTTCAGCATCTTCATTAATGATCTGGAGGATGGCATAGATTGCACCCTCAGCAAGTTTGCAGATGACACTAAGCTGGGGGGAGTGGTAGATACCCTGGAAGGTAGGGATAGGATACAGAAGGACCTAAACAAACTGGAGGATTGGGCCAAAAGAAATCCCATGAGGTTCAACAAGGACAAGTGGAGAGTCCTGCATTTAGGACGGAAGAATCCCATGCACAGCTACAGACTGGGGACCAATGAGTTAGGCAGCACTTCTGCAGAAGAGGACCTGGGGGTAACAGTGGATAAAAAGCTGGAGAGGAGTCAGCAGTGTGCCTTGGTTGCCAAGAAGGCTAATAGCACATTGGGCTGCATTAGTAGGAGCATTGCCAGCAGGTCACGAGAAGGGATCATTCCCCTCTATTCGGCATTGGTGAGGCCGCATTTGGAGTAGTGTGTCCAGTTTTGGGCCCCCCACTACAAAAAGGATGTGGACAAGTTAGAGAGAGTCCAGCGGAGGGCAACACAAATGATTAGGGGCTGGAGCACAAGACTTAGGAGGGGAGGCTGAGGGAACTGGGCTTGTTCAGTCTACAGAAAAGAAGAATGAGGGGGGGATTTGATAGCAGCCTTTAACTACCTGAAAGGGGGTTCCAGGGAGGATGGAGCTAGGCTGTTCTCAGTGGTGGCAGATGACAGAACAAGGAGCAATGGTCTCAAGTTGCAGGGGGGAAGGTCTAGGTTGGACATTAGGAAAAAGTTTTTCACTAGGAGGGTGGTGAAGCACTGGAATGGGTTACCTAGGGAGGTGATGGAATCTCCACCTTTAGAGGTTTTTAAGCTGTGGCTGGACAAAACCCTTGCTGGGATTATTTAGCTGAGGTTAGTCCTGCTCTGAGCAGGGGGTTGGACTAGATACCTCCTGAGGTCCCTTCCAATTCCACGATTCTATGATCAAAGAACTATCTTTAAGAGGTGCTGATGTGGTCAGCCAGATGGAGATGGAGTGCCAGGTTGCCCACCTCTTTGGCATCTTCTCTTTGAAAGTGATGTGATAAATTAAATATTTTGTTTTACGAGAAAAATTCCCCTTCCCCCTCAAACCTCCCTGAAGTGTTTCCGTATCCCCGTCATTTAATCTGGCATGTTGCCTCAGAAGTTCTAATATGCCTCAGCTGGGCGGCTGCCAGGCTCTGGGACGAGCCTCCCCCGTGCCTGTTTAAACGTTTGATTCATTTGCTAAACAATGAGACGGCTGCTCACTGTTAAGTGTTTAAACGTTTATCCTGTCACATCCCTAGTCTCCCCTCCCCATGGGAGCACTCAATCTAGTCTCCTCCTGAGGACACTGCAGCCAGCTGCATTTTCAGCCAAATACAAGTCAGGGTGGCAAAGGTCAAAAGCAGCCTGGCGAGGGGTGGTGGTGGCGGAAGAGCTGGAGAGGATTCCGTTTTCTGAATGTGCCTTAGACCACAGCTCTGGCTGGCTTCTTGGCAAAGGTTTAAAATGTTCTGGGACATCTGTGGAAGGTGCGTTATCACCGGCTGAGAGAAAACAGCAATGGGCTGCAGCTTCAGATGGGCCAGGCGGTACAGCCAGAGGGAATGCAATCCTTCAGGAGACACATGCACTGAAGGGAACCAGAGAGGCAGGATTTAACACTGCTCTTAAAGGAATGCAAGATGTTCTGATAAGAAATTGCTATCAGAACAAAACCAATGGCCCAGCTAATCCAGTAGCCCATCTTCTGCCACTCTGGAACAGACAAGTGGGCCGTCTAATCTGGTATTCCACCTCCTGCCAAATTAGACCAAGTCGATCTCACTTTAGCCCAGTATCCCTCCTCCTGCCATGGTGGACTGCTGATATGTGTAAACTAGTATCCAGTATCCAAAACTAGCTGATGGCAGATGTTCCAGGAAAAGGTTCTGCTCCTCCATTACTCATTACTGTGCAATACTCTCTCATAGCAAGGAAATTCCTGCTTTGACCCAGCAAGGGATCAGTTTATACCTGAACACATGAGGAACAATTGGCTTAGGGTGGGATACAAAAGCCAAATTCCAGTCTGAGAATGTACATGGACTTTGTTGCGACAAATTCCCAGTCCCCATTTCAGGGGCAAAAGACAGTGAAGGAAAATGACTACAGCGGGGACGTGTCCCAGTCCCCATTTGGGGTGAGGAGAAAGAGGTTTTAGAAGGCAGAAGAAGTCTGCGGTTTCCCCAATTCCCCCTTTCCTTTACAAAATCATGTTTTAGTCAATTAACCACGTTATTTACAGCTTTTTCTGTGTGAAAATTGTATTGATCTAGAGCCGTGTTGCTCAACCTTTTTGATACCAGGGTCTGGCTTGCTGCCTTACTAAACTATAGCAGGGAGATCTCAGGGACAGGCACCGGTCCATGGACCGGTCGTTGAGAAACACTGATCTAGAGAAATAGTTTTTAAACTCTGCCAGAATGGACCACAGTGGGCCAGGGGTGGGGTGAATGCCTGGCAAAATGATGAATAAAGGAGAACTTGAGGGATGCTGTGTAGAAATATACCCTGAAATCAGTGAGTGATGTTGTACAAAGATCCCAGCTTCCCAAATGCTCAGGAGGGTGGGGTGCGTGAAGCTGCTCCAATATGTGGTCAGTAGGAGGGAATGGAGGCCTGGGGCTGCTGCTTATTTGGTTCTAATATCCTACAACTCAGATTCTTCAGGGAGCCAGCATTTCATCGGACAATTTCCAACAATCAACTCTGCAAAGGGCAAGGTGCTATGATCCCCACTGTGTGGCGGGGTAGAAATGACCTGTTGAGGCAGTCCGCCTCATTGTTCCTCACTCCCGGGAGGTGAGAGGCAGTCAAGTAGAAGTCGTGCCTCACGGCAAGGTCCCACAGATGGGTAGCTTTCTTGCAGAGAGCCGAGGAACGCTCTCCCCCCTGCCTGTTTATGTAAAACCTGGCTGCTGTGTTGTCCGTCAGCACCTGCACCACTCTGCAGGAATTGGAGGAATCTCAGGAATCGGAGGAACACCCTGCATGCTAGGCGAATGGCCCTCTGCTCCTTCACGTTGATGTCCAGGCACCTCTCCTCCCCCCGACCAGAGCCCGAGTGCCAAGGCTGGCATTGATGTGGGCTCCCCATCCCACAGCCAAGGCATTGGAGATTAGGGTGACCAACGGGACCAGTTCCATGAATGGGACACTCTTCCACACTGCCCGGGGAGTCCGCCACCAGTTTAGGGAGGATAAGATGGGCAGGGGAACTGTGACCACCCGGTCCAGTGGGTGTCTGCTCGGCCCGTACACCAAAGCCAACCATGCCTGAAGCAGCCTGAGCCTCAGGCGAGCTAGTCTCACTACGTACGTGCAGGCTGCCATGTGGCCTAACAGCTCTAGGCGATGCCTGGCTGTTGTCGTGAGGCATCAGCGTAGCTGGGAGATGATAGAGACCATCGCCTCAAAATGTGGCTGAGGCAGGAAGGCTCTGGCCTGGAAATCGTCCAGGGTGGCCCCAATGAATTCTATCCGTTGCACTGGGGTTAGTGTGGACTTCTGCTTGTTTATGAGCAGTCCCAGCCTGCTGCACGTGGAGCAAATGAGGGTCACATACTGTTGCACTTTGGACCTGCCCCTGATCAGCCAATCATCCAGGTAAGGGAAGATTTGCGCACCTTTTTGTCTCAGGTGGGCAGCCACTACCGCCATGCATTTGGTGAACACCCTTGGAGCCGAAGATAGGCCAAAGGGCAGGGCTGTAAATTGGTAGTGGGATCCAGCCACCATGAAGCGGAGAAAGTGCCTGTGGATGGGGAGGATCGATATATGGAAATATGCGTTCTTAAGGTCGAGGATGCCATACCAGTCCCCTGGAAGACATTGGAGCCAAGTTAGGACTAGATCAATGCTTGCCCTTTCTGCGACTGGAAAAGTGGGGATCATGGGGCTATTTATATCCCATGAAGCTATGTCGAGATCCTCTTTATCAGTTTGGGCTGGCACCATCAGCAGAGTCTTCATTTGTAACCAGCGTGCCAGCAGCGTCAGATGCCTGCTCTGTGTAATAAAGGGCTGAGATTGGGAAAGGGAAGAGGATTACCTGACTCCCAGCATGTAAAGCTCAATTGAAAGGTGGGGAGAGGGTGGTTCCCCCTTCTCAGCACGCGGGGCCCGATTGAGAGGGGAACAAAGTGTGATCCCCCCTCCATGCTCCTGGGAGCACCATGGGGGATGAAGCGGGCAGGGGGAATCCTCTGGGGATCCTTTCCATCCATGAGTAGCAGGGGACATGAGCGGGGAACCCTGCTGGTGCAGAGCAACAAGCACTAAGAACAGGGAAGGGAGACCAAGAATGAACCAAAACTATGCATTTGCTGTTGCAGCAGCAGCTCTTTCTGAAGTAATTCTAAGGTTACAGGGTGCTTACAGAACAAGTAGAGCCAGACCAGGGAGATGAGCAACCTCTAGGACCCAAGAAAAACAGGGTTACTTACCAGTAACTGTTGTTCTTCAAGATGTGTTGCTCATATCCATTCCAATATAGGTGAGTGCACGCCTCGTGCACGAATCTCCGGAAGCTTTTTTGCCCGTAGCAACCCCTGTGGGTCAGCTCTGGCACCCCCTGGAGTGCCATGCTCATACTGCGGTATATAGGGCGCTGCCGACCACGCTGGCCCTCAGTCCCTTCTTTCTGCCGACTCCAACAGCGGGGACGGAGGGTGGGTTTGGAATGGATCTGAGCAACACATCTCGAAGAACAGTTACTGGTAAGTAACCTTGTTTTCTATCTTCGAGTGATTGCTCATATGCATTCCAATATAGGTGAATAAATAGCCATACCTTGGTGGTGGGTAGGAGTCACTGGTGAGTAGCCCTTCTCAGCACGGCTCAGCCGACGGCTGCGCCCCCTCTCGCCTGCTGCACGATGGCATAGTGGGATGTGAAGGTGTGGACCGATGACCAGGTCGCTGCTCTGCAGATATCTTGCAGGGGCACTCGTTCCAGGAAGGCTGCAGATGAGGCCTGGGCTCTAGTTGAGTGCGCCATCACAGCTCCTGGAAGCGGCATCTTCACTCGCTCATAGCAGGTGCGTATGCAGGCGGTGATCTAGGTGGAGATGCGCTGGGTGGAGACAGGTGAGCCCTTCATTCGGTCCGCGACTGCCACGAACAGTTGCATTGACTTCTGGAACCGCCTGGTCCGGTTGATGTAATAGGCCAAGGCTCGCCTGAGGTCCAGCGAGTGCCATCTTTGCTCCTCCTCTGAACCGTGAAGTTTAGGAAAAAACACGGGGAGGAAGATATCCTGGTTACAGTGAAACTGAGACACCACCTTAGGCAGGAAGGCCGGGTGGGGTCTCAGCCGGACCTTATCTTTGTAGACTGTGTACGGGGGCTCCGAGGTCAAAGCTCTCAACTCAGAGACCCTCCTAGCTGATGTAATGGCCACTAGGAAGGCTACCTTCCAAGAGAGGACGAGCAGTGGGCATGTAGCCATAGGCTCGAAGGGGGTCCCTGTCAGTATGGTAAGGACCAGGTTCAGATCCCAGAGAGGCACCGGGTCACGGACCTGCGGGTACAGCCTCTCTACCCCCTTGAGGAACCTAATGGACATAGGCTGTGAAAAGATCAACCTCCCTTCCATTGGCTGGTGGAAAGCCGAGATGGCCGCCAGATGTACCCTGAGGGATACCAGTGCCAGGCCCTGCGTCTTTAAATGGAGCAGGTACTCTAATATCGCCTGTATGGGTGAACCGCTCGGCGGGATGCCCTGGGACTCCGCCCAACAGGAGAAACACCTCCATTTAGCCCTGTATACCACCTGGGTGGAAGGCTTCCTGCTTCCCAGCAGGATCTGCTGGACCAGCGCCGAACAGGCTCTCTCCCCCTCCCTCAACTACAGAGCCTCCATGCTGTCAGGTGGAGGGAGTCCAGGTACAGGTGCAGCAGGCGACCCTGATCCTGGAAAAGCAGGTCGTAGTGCCTTGGAAGCGGTACTGGCGTGGCTATGGACAGGTCCAGCAGCATACTGAACCAGTGCTGCCTCGGCCAGGCTGGTGCAATCAGGATGACGTTCTCTCTGTCTTCCTTGATTTTTAAGAGTACTTTGGGCAGCAGCGGGATGGGGGAAAATGTGTACATTAGGGGACCCATCCATGTTATGAGGAAGGCGTCGGAGATGGAGCCCGGCTCGCAACCCCAGAGCGAGCAGAATCTCGGGCACTTCTTGTTCCATGCCGACGCGAACAGTCTAGTTGGGGAACACCCCACTTGCAGAAAAGCGAAGCTGTCACCTCCCCGTGTAGAGACCAATTGTGGCGGGGTAAGAATGACCTGCCTAGGCAGTCCGCCTCATCGTTCCTGACCCCTGGGAGGTGAGAGGCAGACAAGTGAAAGTCGTGCCTCACCGCAAGGTCCCAAAGTTGAATCGCCTCCCGGCAAAGGGCCGAGGAGCGCGCTCCCCCCTGCCTGTTTATGTAAAACATGGCAGCCGTATTGTCCGTCAGGACCTGCACCACCCTGCCCTTTAGGAACCTGAGGAACACTTTGCAGGTCAGGTGAACTGCCCGGAGCTCCCAAACGTTTATGTGAAGGCTCTGTTCTTGTATCGACCATATGCCCTGAGTGCTGAGGTCTCTGGTGATGTGGACTCCCCAACCCACATCCGAGACATCTGTGATTAGAGTTATTGAGGGTGTTAGGTCTGCAAAGGGGACACCCTGTAGTACCTCTCTTGGATCTGTCCACCAGTTCAGGGACGCTAGGACTGGGGCCGGGAGAGTGACGACTCTGCTTAGGGAGTGCCTGGCCGGGGAGTATACCGAGGTCAACCAACCCTGGAGGGGCCTGAGCTTGAGGCGGGTGAGCCTCACAACGTATGTGCATGCCGCCATGTGCCCCAACAGCTGAAGGCAGTGCCTGGCTGTCATCGTGGGGGACCTGTGCAGTTCAGCAATTATGGCGGTCATGGTCTCGAATTAAAGCTGCGGGAGGAAGGCTCTGGCTTGAACCGCATCCAGGGTGGCCCCGCTGAAGTCTATGCGCTGCACCGGTGTCAGGGTAGACTTCCGCTTGTTGATAAGGAGCCCAAGTCTGGTGCATGTTGCGCAAGTCAGGGCCAGGCTGTTCCTGACGTGATCTCTGGATCTGCCCCGGATCAGCCAGTCATCTAGATAGGGGAAAATCTGAACCCCTCTGTGACGCAGGTGGGCTGCCACCACTGCCATGCACTTTGTGAACACCCGGGGCGCAGATGAAAGGCCAAAGGGCAGAGCTGAAAATTGGTAGTGGTCCCCAGCTACCATAAAGCGGAGAAAACGTCTGTGGCTGGTGAGGATAGAAATATGGAAATATGCGTCCCGTAAGTCGAGGGTGGCGTACCAATCTCCTGGATCCAGAGCGGGAATGATGGAGGCTAGGGAGACCATACAGAACCTGAGGCGCCTGATGAACTTGTTTAGACGGCGAAGATCCAGAATAGGCCTTAGGCCTCCCTTGGCCTTGGGTATTAAGAAATACCGGGAGTAGAACTCCCTGCCCCTCTCTGTAGGAGGAACCTCCTCCACCGCCCCTAGGAGGAGGAGAGACTGTACCTCCTGGATGAGGAGTTGGTCGTGAGAGGGGTCTCTGAAGAGGGACGGGGTAGGGGGAGAGTCTGGGGGGAAGGCCGAGAGTTGCAGGGCGTAACCTCTCCGCACTACACTCAGCACCCAATGATCTGAGGTTATGCCCTGCCACTCTGGAAGGAACGGCCGCAGTCTGTCTCAAAATGGTAGGGTAGGATAGGATCCAGGGGAATGGGGCGGGGGGGAGTGCCACCCACGGGCGCACCATCAAAATGGCCACTTAGGGTTCTTCTGTGGCCCTTGCTAGGAGCCCACAGCAGGCCCCTGGCGGTCCCTGCTGTTGGACTGGCGGAACCTGTCACGACCCCTCCTGGGCTGAGCAGGTCGTGGGGGTGGTCTGGGCGTGGGCTGCTGCAGTCTTTGGGGGCGTTGCCTGCCCTGCTGCCTTGTGTTCTGCGGCATATAGAGACCTAGGGACTTCAGGGTGGCCATGGAGTCCTTAAGGGCGTGCAACTTTTTGTCCGTCCAGTCGGAGAAAAGTCCCGCTCCGTCAAAGCGGAGGTCCTGGATGGATTGTTGGACCTCAGCCAACAGTCTGGAAGACTGCAGCCAAGCTGATCGTCTCATAACCACTCCCGAGGCCATAGCCCTCCCTGCGGCATCTGTGGCATCACTAGCTGACTGGAGGGCTGCCCCGGCCACCGTCATGCCCTCCTAGACTATGCTATTAAAGTCCATGGCCATGTCTTGGGGCAAAGCTTGTGCGAACCTCTGGAAAGAGAACCACAAGTTGAGATTATAGCGGTCAAGGAGGGCCTAGTGATTTGCAATACAGAGCTGCAGGGTCGCCGTAGAGTAAATCTTCCTGCCAAAGAGGTCCAGCCGCTTGTGATCCTTGGACTTGGGGGTGTTGGCCTGGCCCCCGTCTGTCCCTCTGGTTTGCCACATCAACTACTAATGTCCCCGGGGCCGGGTGGTTGTACAGGTATTTAAAACCCTGCTGGGGGACATAATACTTCCGCTCCGCAGTCTTAGACATAGGAGCCACAGATGCAGGGGTCTCCCAGAGAGGCTTCACTAGCTTAAGGACCCTGGATGGTCCCCGTGCCCGACACTCTGAAGAGAGGGTCCTCCTCCTCAGAAAGCTCCTTGAGGTCTAGCTTCAAGCTGTCCGCTAGTCTCCTCGGGAGCTCTTGGTGGGCCTTAAAGTCTGGGAGGAGCGTTCTCTGGTTCCTGGCCGTTGTCTTTCTGGCTTTGTTTGGGGGGGGTGGGGGGGGTGCGCGCTCTCCCGGACTGCACCGAACCCGAGCCCTGAACCATTTGGGGCGGCCAGGGACACCAATATGGCCAATGCCAGAGCCCTTGCGGCCATGTCACTACTGGCCCCGGTGCCAGGTACTGAATGCCCCTGAGGGGGACGGCACTGTCTGATCGGTGCCAGGTGTCTGTATGGCCCTTCCCCACTGCCGCCAGAGATCTGCTCCATAGGGATTGGAGCGGCTCCGCCGATGTTCACAGTACCGGCGGGGGGGGCGCGAATGGCTGGAGGAGGTTGAGGACTTTC
Source organism: Emydura subglobosa (assembly GCA_007922225.1). Lineage (NCBI taxonomy): Eukaryota > Metazoa > Chordata > Testudines > Chelidae > Emydura > Emydura subglobosa. The sequence goes on from ML681402.1 coordinate 16,401, forward strand.
TTCTGGGCGCCATGGCCTTGCGGTGGTGCTTCCTCACTGGAGATCTGGAAGGGACGTGCTCGATGCTGCGGTCCCTGGAATCCTCTGAGCGGTCCCTCTGGCGCGGTGCCGAGCGCTTCGGTGCCAATGCCCACACCGGGCTCCGTGTCGGGGACCTAGCATAGTATCGGTCCCTACTGTAGCTCCTAGGTGCAGGGGAGCAGGAGTGGTGACGCGGAGCGTGAGCTGTGTCCGGTGCCGGGACCCTAGGCAGGGTGGGCATCCTGGGACGGGAGCGCTGATGATACGCAGCACCGGGTGAAGGATAGCGGTGCCTGCAGTCTTCCGGTAACGCAACAGACTCTCACTGTACCGGGGATTCAGCTGTGCTCCTCTCTCTACTGTAGGACGCGGAGTGGTGCCGCGTGCGCTGCGTGGTTCTTGCCGGGGATCTGGACCGGTGCCGAGATGGTTGGATTCTCTCAGCTACCGGGATCTGCACCAGACTATGTCTCGGAGACCGGGAGTGGGCTCTCATGTCTCAGTGCCTGTGTTGCAGCACCGGGGTGGGGGATCATGCCTGGTGGCGGGTGTCGCCTGCTCAGGAACGGGAGCAGGATCGGTGCTGGGAGAGGGAGCGCCGAGGTCGCGACGGGCTTCGCGCCGGAGATCTGGAGCGGTCTCTTGTCTCTCCTGTCTACACCGGTGCTGGGGTTTGTGTTGGTGTGCGCCGGGAGAGAGAGCGGTGCCGTGAACCCAACAACCTGTCCGGCAAGGCAGCGGTGCCATGACTGTGCCTGGGAGCTCGAGACCACCCTCGGTGCCGCAGTGTCAAGGGGCTCGACGACTCGTGGTTGGTGCTCGGAGGGGAATCCACACTCTCCACCCTCCTTGGCCGTCTGGGGGGGAGACACTGACTCCTGCCTCTGCCACCCACCGGGGGGACCCAGTGCAGGTTTACCCCGGGACGCTGGTCCCTGAACCGTTGGCTGAAGGGGGGGGACAGAGGCAAGGGCATGCCAATCAGGGCGCGTGCCGCGGCGAATGCCTCGGACGTCAACGGCCCCTGCAGAGGCACTCCCCCACCCCCCGGAGTCGGGGGAGGCTCCCTGCGCGGAGACGCCGGTGCCGGAGATATCTAGATGGCACGTGGCTGGGGTGTCTCCTGTATCACCCCCTGCTGTCCCGGTTGCAGGGGGGAGTCCATAGTTGCGGCACCAGGCTGCTTCTTGTTCGACTTCGGCACCGACGACTTTGGTGCCAATGGAGCACTCCGGATCGAGGAGACGCTCAGTGCCACAGGGGACCTGGAGTCCCAGAGTCCAATCGGCACTCCCAGGCAGCAAAGGCAGCGATCATGCAGGTCGCTGACTGGGAACGGCTTCGAGCAGGTGGCACAGGCTTTGAAGCCTGTGGAGCCAGGCATGGCTCAAAGAGAGCCCCTAAGGGCTAACTATTTACAACTACTCTACTAACTGCTATACTTAAGTACTTAACACTTATCTAACAGTAAGAACTATAAAACAACAATGAACTATGTAAACTGGGGTTGCTACTTGCTCAAGAGAAGCAAGGGGCAGGCGTACCAGTTGACCGTCACAGGCAGAAAGAAGGAACTGAGGGCCAGCGTGGTCGGCAGCGCCCAATATACCGCAGTATGAGCGCAGCCCTCCAGGAGGCACAAGAGCCGACCCACAGGTGTTGCTAGGGGCAAAAAAGCTTCCAGAGACTTGTGCACGAGGCGCGCACTGACCTATATTGGAATGCATATGAGCAACAGATCTCGAAGAGAGAACGGAGCATTACAATGGTAAAAGACAGTCACTGCTGGTAGGTATGAGTTGGAATGAAAACAAGGGTTGGTTGAAGGGTAGGAGAATTAAAGAGGGAGAAGCTTAACGGGCATGGCTGGGGACAGCATGATGCTGCATTCAGGGGTTGGGCCTTCTAGTGGGGAGGAGGGTGGTAGGATAGTGGATATGGGAATGGTAATTTTAACCACCCCTCCTTCAATGCTGTATTTGAGGACCTTAGGAGGGAAAAGTATGGGTGGTATGGCCTACTGCGGATATAAAGAGGATGTGGGGTGCAGCCACTTACACCATCATCCTAGGGCTTCAGCTATTGAAACTTGTGAGGCAATGGATTTTGCCAGAGCTTGCAGGGTGGGGAGACATGGGGACCTATGGTATTGTGGGAGGGTCTGGAGTTGCTGGGTTAGCTTGGCTACCTCAGGGATCAACAGCTTTTCGCCTCTGTTACAGGCTAGCTTACAATTGTGTAATAGGTCGGGCTTTGCCTCGTAGGGGGAGTCTAACAGAGGTGATCCTGGTCACATCACATTGGCTCAAGTTTGGCATATGAGAGATAACCAGATGGTGCAGATGCCACTCATCGAAAAGGGAGTCATTAACACAAGCGGACAGGGGAGAAAAATTCCAACCCCCTCAGCCAGGGAATGTTAATTCATGAGATAGCCCCTGGACAGGGATCCTATCTGAGGGGCCTTAAGACATTGAGGGTCCCATGCAGATTAGTCAGGAATATGGTGATGCTTCTTAGATGTTAAAACTAAAGATCTTAACACATTAAGAAAATATTTTCCTTTTTTACTTACCCACCAAGATCTAAAAGCAAGTGCAGCTCAAGCGTGCATACACCGCTCCTACTGACATAAATAGGAACCACATACAGAGAATTTGTCCTTAATGCCATACAGGAACCATTGCTTCCGTTTGTTTCTGTTATTGGTGAGGTCAGTAACTGTTGCAGGAAAAATTATGAGAGGCTAACTTGCATCTTAGCTGTAAAAAGCCTTTTAGTTCATCTCCAGAACACTTATGTTGAATTTCTCAGAAACTGAACTTTTCACTGACAATTAATAGTTCAACTGTAACAGGTTTGGTTCTGAATATCTTGATGTTTGTAAAGAGCTATAGAAGTGCTACGTACGAACCTGGCCTTCCAAAGGAATTTTTGTGAGGCTATATTATACTGTTCTCTTATTCATCTGAACATCCATAGCATATTATTTTCTTGGCCATATTTTGGATTTTGCAAGTTGTATCATACTCAGAGTCACAGAACCAGAAGCCACTGCTTATTTTTTTCAGATTCTCCATCAGACTCTGCCACTAAATGTAGGCAAATCACTTAACCTCTCTGTCTGTTTACCCATTAATAAAATTAAAGATGCATAAAACTGCTGAAAAATAATCTGAAAAAAGGGTTTATTTTGTAGATAAAACATGTACCTTACCTGGCAATTTAAAAAATCAAGTTTGGTTGTTCATATTACACCTCATATGTAAGCTGGAGGAAACAGTAAGGAAAAATAAAAGGTTGAAAATATGGTTTTAAAGAAATCTAATTGTAAGTTAGACACAGAACATTAAGTAGACCTAATGAAAAAAGTAGTATCTGTACTCTTATTCTTCGCAACAGCTAATTTACATAAAGTTTCACATGAATTTTTACTTCAAACTTAAATTTTAAGTTTGTTATACATTAAATGTAAAAATGAGGTCAAGTTTTCTAAGACAAAAATCCAATTTTCCCCTCTTGCAAATGAAAACTGAATAGTTTTAACTAAGTTCTCTTACAATACTTTTGGTTTGCAAGTGAAGCATTTTCTGACAAAAACAGTTGCTTAAGAAACATTATTGACTTCATTCAAAAGAACTGCACTAACAGCCAGATACTTCATGTCTTAACTTGGCTCCATCTAGCTTTTCTCTGACCCAGATAGTGTAACGTACAATTTTTCTTGCTTCACATATGTACATGTATATTCAGAAAGCATTTAACAGTAAAATAGCTTGATTTCTTCTGTAGAAATTAAGCTTTTTATGCTCCTGAATGCAGTCACTGTTCCAGGAATAAGAGTGAACATCAGTAACTGCATTAACACTGGCACCATAGCGTTCCAGGTATAAGCATGTAATACCACACTTCATGCCTCAAAGATTTAACGTTCTAATGATTTTTTCATTTCACTACATTTATCTTGATCCACATGTTTGTTTAAAAGAAAGAGGAGGATCTGTTCATGTTTTTCAATCTGTGGGGGAAGAAGAGAGATAATATTAGCAAGCATGTTGCCAGTATTACAGAAATGTTCGTTTTTAAAATTAAATAAATCAACTTGAGAGCCAGTCACTTTTTTTGAACCGGAGTTCCCATGCTAGTTTAGTGGATTTAAAATTACCTTTCCCTATTTTGTGAAAAAACATAACCCAGTGAACTAAATGATTTTGGCTGACCCTCAATTTCTATTTTTTTTAAAGAGACACCCAAGGAGAGCTCTGATGAGGTGCTGGAGATGATGATGTCAGGAGATCAACTGCCCAGGCCAACCGGAAATTGCTTGTTTCCTGCAAGAGTTGCAGGTCATGGGATTTGGGCGTGTTAAGTTCTCTCCTTGCTCCCATTTAGTGGTGTGCTACCTACTTCTAGTCACTTCCTGGAAACCCTTTGAAGTGTACCGAGTCGGTCTTTGCCCCATCTGTGTCAGGGGATTCAGGGCCAGCCTTCTTTCCGTGCCCTCTTCCACCTCTCCACACACACAAAAAACAGAGGAAAGTCATTTAGAGGACTGGATGGATTCCTCATGGCTACAGTTCAAAGGGCTACTTGGAAGAAAATTATTTTGCTTCACACTGTAGTGGCACAGGGAAGGAGCAAGAGGAAGATCAGTAACAAGATGGTTTTATTCTCTACCAACCTCTAAATGCCTTGCATCAGCCTTCCCTCTATGAACTTTGCCAGCTTCCATGACAATCCCACTTCAGTAGAAACACTCTCCTTTCCCCCCAAAGTATCAGAATGCTTCTGGTCCTGCCTCCCATTGAAAGCTATTAACTCCCACCAAATGTAGGGCTCTCTCCTTAAAAATGAGAATGGACCTTTGAGACTCTCAAATTTAAACACCAATTTAACTTGTTTTTATAAAAAAAACAAAACAAAATCTAAGTCTGCTTCTTACTTTTCTGAGCAAATCAAACTGGTCTTCCCAAAGGCTCTTGAAGTGATTCATTTTAATGATTTAATTTAAGATTCTATTTCTAATTTATTTCATTAGGCTAACTAGTTGCCTGCTAAATTCACTCTGAAAAATGAAGAGTTTCAAATTGCACAAATATCTGTTCAGACACACATGGTTTTGTAACTTTTGTAAGTGACACCACTCGAGCTCTGGAATTTAATTAAGCTTTAAAGCTTCAAAAAAGTTGAGAGGAAGTCTTGCCTTGGAACCAGCAAATGTAAGATTTTGTCCTGGATTGTGGACTCTGAAAAACCAAGGTCTTAGTCCCATGACTACTCTGAACAGAAAACACTGCACATACTAAAATATCCATCTATACTATTTGCAACAGACTTCATACTTTTTCTTAAACAAAAAACAAACAAACAAAAAAAGCAGTGTGGAGGCATTATGCATGCCAAGATGCATGCATAGTTAATTTTTCAGAGGCACATTATAAATCCTTGTTTATATGAAAAGGCTGGTGGTTCCTTGGCCATATAATGACACTGTTATAATATACTAACAAATGATCTTTTCTTTAAAGGTTTCAGGTTCTGCCAGCTTTATGTAGCCTTAATTCCTGAGCAACAGTCCCTAGAATTTTAATACTCCTAGAAATAGACATAATTGAATATTGTTTTCATGTCAGCAAGTCAGATCTATAAAACTAATAATGGTATTGGACCTTTTCTTACAGATACATAGTAAGCAATTTCAGTGCTGAGGATATTTTCTGGTTTACTTTTTAAAAGATAAAAATGAGTTCAAATCCAATGTCTTCATATCAGCAGCAAATTCTGGCTAGCTACTTCAAGTACAATGTGTTATATATAATCTTATCTATGTCACAGAGGTCACGGAATCTGTGATTTGCTGCGACCTCTGTGGCATTTTCTGTTCAACTGGGGGGGAGGGGCAAGAGCAGTCAGCCAGCGGGGAATCCTTGCCCCCATGGGTGGGGAGAAGAGGGGTGCTAGAGCTCCAAGCTGCAGCTAGCAGTAGGGAAGTCCTGGAGCTCCCAGGCAGCAGAGGTGGGGACCTGCGGAGTTCTGAGCCGCCACCCTGGGCGATGGGGAGCCCCCGGAGCTTGAGCTGCTGCCTTGGAGCTCTATGTTATGGGCCCCACAGGGTGGGGGACCACAGACCCAGAGCTCCCAGCCCCAGGCTCCCTGCCTCCGCAGCGGCAGAGGCAGGGGTGGGAGATCCTGTACTGTTGCTCTCATCCCATCCCTACCCCACCCAACAGTCAGGCCCATTTTGTCATTTTACAGCTTCTATGAATTTCTGTTTATTGCCCGTGACCTCTCCCGGACTTTTACTAAAAATAATCATGACAAAAATCCTGACCTTAGTTATACATCATAAGAAGAGTGTTCATAGTAACTTATAGTAACTTATCACAGCATTCACATAACTGGAACATTCCTTTTTTTCAATATACCCTTTTCCTTGGCCTTTTCAAAAATCCATATTCAGAAAAGCGAAAGTAAATTTAGGCTGAATCTTACTTACTTGCTTTTTTAATTCTGTGCAACAGCAATTAGCCTCATTTGCACCAGCTACAAGAAAAAAAAAAAGGAACAGAAATCTGATCAGTAAAAATGACCATTGCCTCATTAATTGGATGAATGCAATGAGATTCTAGAAGGAGAAAGGACATTAGTTCAAGCATGCACACAACTCATTTTTGAGCACTAGAATAAATTTAAGAATGAGACTATTTTAAATGAAAAACAAAAGAAACAAACAATTACCTTGGTGCAGAATACTTCGATTTCCAGAGTTGCTATATTTGACTAAACCTTCCATTACTAATTTGTCAGCTATGCTTAGATTACTGTTTTCAAAACACTTCTCCACAGATACTGCATGAATATTCTCATTGATCCCTTGCACTATAATCATGACACGTTTATTCAATATTAATGTCTTTAGCAAATCTCTTTTTAACGGAGAGCATTCCACAATTCCTGGAAAATATAATAAGAGACAACTGAGTTCTAGTTTAGCTTGTAAATAGTTAAATTACTTTGTCTGCACCATCATTTAAATCTTAAATTACATAATGCCATTAAAACCTGGAAAATGTTACAAAACTTAAAAAAAAAAATCAATGTCAAAATTCAGCTTTATCACTAAATTAGGAGCAATCCAGTTTTCTAGTTGTCTATAATATTTTTTCCTGCAGTACCTAAAGTAGTTCAGAAATTTTTCAAAATTAGTCCTTCTGGATTTGAAAATAGACTTTACAATGATAATCTGTGTAATTTTTTTTTTTTTTTTTTTTTTTTTGGAGTCCTCAGCTAGACTGACAATAGAACAGAGGGGTTAATGGTAACTCAACATAAAAAAAAATATCTATGACCAAATAGTCATACTGCTAAATAGCCAACATGGTGTTTGGTCATGTTACTACCTGTAAGCGAACACTTAACTATCTGAAAAGGGAGCTTCAAGTAGTGTGCAGTGATCGGCAGCACTCTAGAGAATGGTAGAGTTTCGATGTTTCCATAGTCTGCATATGCTACTTTCACCTCAGATCGAGAAACTCCTAGAACAATAGCTCTGTACCAATGGCCATCATCTGAAAAAAAAAAAAAAAATTGGAACAAAACATTTGAAGTCCTTCACCTTCAGACTAGGATCCACAGTTACATAATAAGCCATCTAATCTGTATAGCTTTCCAGAATTTAAAGGAGATGTTGCTATCCAAAGTCAATGAAACAGGAAAAGCAAAAACAGAAAATGACACTGCCATTGGGAAGTACTAATTTAAAAAAAGAAAAGGAAGAAAATCAACATACAGAAAGAACTACACTGAGTTACAGATCTTTCAAAACCCCCCAAACCTCAACTTTTCTTAGTTAAGAAATACAATTAGTGTTCAAAATTGGATCACATGCCATTTAACAGGAAAATTCATAGAAGCCCTGAGGAGGGCAGGGGGATAGAAGATTCAGGTTCATGTTGCAGGTTTCCTCCAACTCGTTCCATCGGAGATGTGAGTTTGCTAGCCCAGTCACCCTGAAGTAGGGAGTGGGGATGTTCCTCCCCATCTTGTTTTACAAATCTCAAAAAATCAAAGTCATCCAGGTAAGGCTATGTGAACATACGCTGGCTCCACTGGCTCCCATTCCAGCTCCTTGGCTGCACAGCTCTGTGAGACAGTAGACACTTGTTTGCAGCAACACCTTGTAAAAGCAACTGCCACTTATGAGCAACTTTGCCCTGGGAACACTTCCCCTACTGTGAATTTTTGAACTTCCCCATTACAACAGCCACAGCCGCTTAGGAGCGGCATAGCAAAAGGGCAGCAATGTGTTGCTATTACTGAGTGTCTACTATACTTGGAAAGTCTGGGACAGGAAATGGAGTGTCATGACCCAAGGACCTTGAACCCAGGTCCACAGGATCCATGAGGGCAACCACACACTACCCCTCCACCTGGCAGCTTACTTGCAATGGCTTACCTGGGACCCATGAAGCCCAGCCCTAGGGTGAGGCTCCATCCTGGAGGACCAATTGGCAGAGCCCCAGAGCAGCTAATTGGCCCATCGGCCCTACCTAAACCAGCAGCAGGAACAGAAAGCTGGCCAAACAACTGGGCTCCACCCTGCTCTGGACTGTGTACCTTGTGCTTCTTACTCCTGCAGCTTGATCTCCTGGCATCCTGCCTGGGCTTACCTCCTGACACTCCTCTTGTGGTTCTGGACCTCCAGTTTGTCTCCTGCCTCTGACATCCTGGTGTCCTGACCCAGCCTGACTCTGGTTCCTAACTTGTGGTTCTGATCTCGTTTGTCTTCTGCTTCCAATCTCCTGGTATCATGACCCAGTTGACTCCTGACTGGATTCTGGCTCTGACTAGTAGTTCTGGCTACCCACAACTTGGCTGCCCACGACCTGGCTGTGCTGGCAAACCCAAGTAATACAGCTGGCCTGGGACAACCAGAAGCTACAGAAGCAAGTGAGGCATCTCAGTGCCAAGAATACTGCACTGAGAAACACCCTGCAGTGCCTTGCCCCCACCAGGGGCCTGCAATACCCTTGCCCAAACAGTTCAGTGGGAACCGCCAGAGGTTTCGGGGCTTCACAAAACAATACCGTCTTCTGTTTCCGATGTGTCCCAAAAATCTATGTCTCTGACCAATCCAAGGTGGCCTTGGTAATCAGCCTGCTGACAGGAGATGCATTAGACTGGGCTTGCCTCCCTCCCACCCCCTCTGCTGGAAGGCAATATCCCACTGCTGTTTAACTGGAATGCCTTTCTCCATAGAATCACAGAAGACTAGTGTAGAAAGATGACCTCAGGAGGTATCTAGTCCAACCCCCTGCTCAAAGCAGGACTAACCCCAGCTAAATCATCCCTGCCAGGGCTTTGTCAAGCTGCCCCTTAAAAACCTCTAAGGATGGAGATTCCACCACCTCCCTAGGTAAACCCATTCCAGTGCTTCACCACCCTCCTGGTGAAAAACGCTTTTCCTAATATACAACCTAGAGCTCTCCCACTGGAACTTGATACCATTCAATATCAATATCATCCAGTCAATATCAACCATCTTTGATAACTCACACCAAGTTCAAACGCCCAAGGCTGCCCTGAGAAGACTCTAGCTGGGGCAGGTCACAGAACCCTCCTACACAGCATATTTCCGCTGCCTCACAATGGATACAGAGTGGAATGAAGCAGAGCAGCTCTACCAGTTCCAAGAGGGCTTGCAGGAAGAAATCAAAGTCAAATTGGTCCACACAGAGACATCTATTGGCCTAGATGCCATTGTGGACCTTACTATCTGCACAGGTTATCAGCTGCGAGAGAGAAGAGGAGAAAAGAGGTTTCCTGCAGTCACTACCCATGTACCATGACCTCATCTTCTGTATCGCTCACTGAACCTACACAAGCTGCTCTGGCTCAGTTGGCTTCCTCATACCTGAAGAAGATGAATGGTGCCATCAGCATCAGCTGTGCTTCTACTATGGTGACTCTGGCCATGCCATCTCGGCCTGCCCAATATAAAAACTTTTAAGCAGAAGTTCATTTTGAATTTTTCAACAACAAAAAAGCCAAGCACCTCACTGCCCTACTCTGGAAATATGCCTGGTTCCACTGGTCGCCCAAGGCCCAGAACGCATTTGAGCAGCGAAAGCTTGCCTTCACCTCTGCTCCAGTATCAGCCCAGACATGATGCAAGTTTTTGTTATGGAAGCTGACACGTGTAGCACAGTGACTGGGGTAGTCCTCTCTCAAAGGCATGGAGCCAAGCAAATACTGTACCCCATCACCTATTACTGGAGAAGCTTACCCTTGCTAAGCAAAACTAGACAAACAGACAAGGAGGTCTTGGCCATCAAGACTGCCTTTGAAGAAATGGCGACACTACTTGGAAGGGGTCAGTCATCCAGTCCAAGTGTTTACCAATCACAAGAACGTGGAGTACCTGCACAGGGCCAAAGCCCCAAACCAACAAGAGCTCCAGTGGGGCCCTTTTCTTCTCCCCATTCAACTTTACCTTGACTTACTGCCCTGGCACTAGAAATGGCAAGGCCAATGCCGTGTACCATATATATGGCTCCAACCCCCAAAGCCCTAGTCTGGAACCAGCCCACATCCTCAAGTCCATAATTACTTCAATGTGACTCCTCACCAGGACCTGCTCACGCTTATCCACTCTGCCTCTGGAATTCCACCTGACAAGTTAGCTATTATCAACCGAGACCCACACGACACCCAGGAGAGAATCACGTTTATAAGGTGCTATCTTCAGCCACACCTCCCCTCTGGGTTGCTCCTGAAGAAGATTTCTTTTGGATAACATATAAAACTACTTAGGAATAAGGGAGTTCAACCAAGTGGACTCACTGAATTCCAGTTTAGGTAATTACATTTCCCCTCCTAAAACTCCATGGATTTTTCAGATGCATGAGGCATTCCTTACTTTCTAGCCTAGAATGTCATGTATTGTTTGTATCTAAACAGAAGCCACGTACAAAATGAAATATGGTAGCAATGTTTTGGGACGTGAAGGATTTTACAAATCTCTTTTCTTGAGGGTTTGGACTTTGCCATCTATCCTTTATAGAATGCCCAAGTTTTGTTCCGGTAAAAGCAATTTGGATCACTTTTCCTTTTTTTAGAATTAACAAGAATTCTTTCACCTGAAAACTTGGCACAACAGGCTTCACCGACTTTTGGTCTGAAGGAATGACTGTTCTGAATGTTGCAATATTCTACCAGTTCAATCATCAATCTATGCAGCTTCTCTTGATCTACTAAAAATAAATTAACAGAACCTGTTAGTACTGCACAAAGTTTCAGTCATTACAAATATATATACCATAGGAAAGCATATCATCAGGCATGATTTTACCTAAGCTAGCTCAAAGATTTTAATAAAAATATTATACTTCTGCATTTTCTGAATTTTTCTTACTGTCTGAGATGTATTTGGTAGTCTCTCAATTCATTATTACAATGTTCAACATCCTGCATCCCTGTCTTCCCAATATATCATTACCGAGTAGATAAGCCAAGAGATTTCTTCATTAACAATAAAGTACATATTGTTACTTACCTCTGGTTTCAGTTGGTAGAGCATAAAACAAGGCTGGGCTTATCATTTCTATTACACGGACAGACACAGTTTCATTGATAGGCAATTCTATTGTCTGCCACTGCTCAGATGAGGTTTCTAAAGTAATTAGACACAAAGTATTAAAACACAGAGCAAACTACTTCTACAAATATATACAAATACACCAAGTTGCACGTCTATTAACTTAAGTAATATCTCATCTATCAACATGTTCCAGTCACTTCAGTGTCATTGAATACTGACACTAATACAGTGGATATTCTGAGCTTGCTTCATTCTGTTCATGATCAAATATCTAATTTTCTTACAATCAATGTTCATTATTTTTAATATTGTTGAAAATAAGATACTAGAAACAAACATGCAATAGAATCTTTAGTCATACTTCAAGTTTGCTACAATTTTTTACAGTATATTTATGTGCTTTAACACATAATCCTAATGACTTGCACATTTACCCATCTTTTGCATATAATGCCACCTGCAGGACAACTTGCGCTCAATCACAAACTTCATGATGTATTTAAAACTAGATACATTTATTACCTCTTAGACATTTTCAAAAGGAGAGTCAGACTGAGGGATATACAATTTTCTTATCATTCCAATCCAAAAAGAAGTTAAATGATACTACTTTAGTCACCTTGAGACTCTATTTTATCAGCAGATGTATTTGGTAGCCCATCTTTACTTGGCAGACCTTCCTTTAAAGCCAATTTTTCACTAATTAAAATTTCACTAATTAGTCTCGGACAACCGGTGGAATTATCAATAAGCTCTATTCCAGCACCGTTTTTGCTGAAAGAAACTACTCTGGCTTGAAGTTTAATTCCTGCAGTGCATATGTGAAATCTTGCTGTGGCTTCTGGGAGCCATTCCTTGTTAATAGGCTTTACACCTAAGGAAACAAGACAAGACTTTAAAAAAACCAAACACCTTCTCATTCACAATTTTTAAAAAACAATACAGTATATTAGTTTTATCCAAATTTTTAAAGTGTCCTGTTAGCTGGAAAGACCACTTTTGCTGCTATAAGGAATGTATAATCTATGTATATCTAGTGCAAAATGAGCTGGAGCCCACCAAGTGTGTAATATCAATTCCTCTTAAAGGATCCTCCCCAAAAGCATAAGGACTCCTCAGTTTATTCATGAACCTATAATAAACTCTGCATGACTGTCAATGAGTCGATCTCCTCTGTACCTCTGTTACCATCGCCACCTGTAAAAGAGGATGGTACTACATAGTAATTCAGGGTTTGTAAAGCAGTTTAATATCCTCATTTGGAAAATACTAAAAAAGCAGAGTATTAATTGACAGGAGGGGGCAGTTGTTTTTGAGGCCGACTGCTCTTCCTCATCTAATACATATAATTGGAGTAGTAGTTTAGGAATACATCCCTGAGAGCCCAGATCTTGCTTTTGGGGAAAAGGTGGGTCAGGGAAAATTCAGATTCCTTGCCAAATAACTAACTATTTCAATATTTATTAAACTAAGATGAGATCCTGAAACTTAATTCACTTTGAGCGTGCTAGGGGGATTTATTCCAAATCAAGGTAGGGCAGGCAGAACCATAATTCCACATCCACTCTGCACTGGCCTATATCCTGGAGTGGCTTGGCTCTCCATTGCCCTTTGTTTCATTTATACACAGCTTTAAATAACACTAAGAAAATAAACTTGGGTGGAGCTTGGAGTGATGCAGACTGTAGGAGATGAGAGCAGAGATATAAATGAGGTGTAATTTTGAAAAGTTTACAGGTGATTGGAAGCTTTGCCATTCAGTTCACAAAGAGAAATCACTGGAGGTATTTAACATAAAAGAAGAAAATATGGTTGACACCACTTTTTTTTTTAAACACACATTTAGCTAAAAACATGCTACATTGGTGTACCATGCCTGCAACTCCATATGATTTCTAAATATAAAAGAGCAGTTATGATAATTTCTGCACCTGCTAAGCATTCTACTTCTAAAACATCTTTAGATGAAGAATTTACCTGATAACCAACACTTAATTCCTTGAAATGGAAGTTTTAGGAACGTGGATGAGATCTGTCGAAGTTTTGCAGGAGTTACTTCCTCAACATTTCCATAATCCACAAATTGCACTTTAATAGCTCCATCCGAAGACACTTCAACTATCAAAGCACGGTACCACTTACCATCACCTGCGATTTAAAAGAACTGTCATTTCCCACATTTACCCTCCTAAATCATAAGTAGAACTAATTTACTTTCCTTGGCACAGATAATGGGCCTTAATTTCTGTTGCCTTGCACAATATGTAGTTAGTTACATGAATTCAAAGTAAATGTAAAACAATGCCATTCTGATTTGGTAGCATTTTATATTCATTCCGCACTTGTTTAAGTGACTACACAAGGTGCAGGGCAATGGGCACTCAATGGGCCCTTTTCACAATATCAATACAGTTTTCATCCAGAAATGAAACTACATAAAAAAAATAATGCAAATAACCTATTAACATCCCATACAAAAGAGTGGAAAATCCAATATTTTCTTCTGGGGAAAGCAGCAACTTTCTTTAAGGTAATAATTAAACCTCTTTCTCTGTACAGTTTACTTCTGTTCAAACAACATATTAACAGTAACCACTATTATGATTTACTTAAGTGTATATCAGATGTATATTAGAACTGAAAGGTTCCTAACTGTTCACTCACTGAGATCACTATGCACACATATGTGGTTTACCATTGTCAACTGCAGATCTAATTTCCTTCCTTGTTCAATTTAGCAACACACCAAACATATTGAGACCGTGCCCGGAATATCTGATAACGTTTAGAAAATCATCTATTAAACAGAACAGTCACTGAGTCAAAGATAAAGATGCATTTTCCATTAAGAACACTTTTGTAAATGAAAAAATGAATTAGAGTAGATGGTAATATTACTTACCAGAGAAAAAGGCACAGCAAGGTTTTCCCTTTGAAGGCCTGAAAACACTAGTTGAAGTTTGCTGGCAGTATTGTGTCAATGACTTGTTGAGTACATTTAGAGAAAGTAAGTCTAAACAGAATGTAAAAAACAACCAAACTTAATATATCTTTTGAAGTCAGTGGTGTGGAGTTACCAGGCACAAATAAGATAATGTCATGCAGAATGTCAATCTTGTTTACTGGGTCCAATTAATACATATTTAAGAAAGATATCTAGAAACTCAAGATGCCCATGATTTAGGGCAAAATAATACTAATAAATTCCTGTATAAAAATCTAGTACTGTTAGATTTAAGTGGCTGTATTTTATTGGTTAGCTAAAACTATCAGAAATCTCTTCTCCATGCAGGTACTTGTAGGCCATGTCACCTTTTAACCTTCTCGTGGATAACCAAATAACAGCTGGACCTAAGAAGCTCAAACAAAACTGTTTTTCCAGCACTTGAAACATTCTTGTACCTCGTTTCAGAATCCTTTCCAATTTTTAACATTTTTTAGAGTCCTGATACCAGAATTAGACACAATATTCCAGTAAAGATTTCAATAATGCTGATTACAAGGGTAATGCCACATCCCTACTCCTACTTGATATTCCCTGGCTTAGGCATCTATAGGTTGCATTAGTCTTCCTAGCCACAGCATTGTACCGAGAGCTCATGTTCAGTTGCTTACCTACAATTACCCTTAATTCCTTTTCAGTGTCACTGCATCCAGGATACTATCTCCCATCTTGTAAATGTGACAAAAATTCTTTGTTCCTAGATATCTGATCTTTCATTTATTTGTATTAAAATGCATGTTCAAGTATGTTCAAATTTCGACCTACAGGAGTAGTATGAACTAAGTAGGGAGCTCAGAAGTAAGCTTTAAACATGAAAAGTCCACTAGGAGCATTGGTGCATGAAAACTACATTGATCCCATTCCAAAATATGTGTACAAGTTAAGATACAACAAGGATGAGGAGACAGAGTACACAAAAATGAAGGGGGAGGCAACTTACCATCATCTTTTAAGATCTGACAGAAGAACTCTCCAGGACTGTTCACCGTACACAGCATGACATCTAATGTCTGTTTAAGAGTCAGCTTAACCCACTTGCAATGTCTTCTTTTTACTGTTTCTCCTACAGCTAAAGAGTGAAGGGAAAAAGAAGAAAATAATCAGAGACATTAAAGACAACAACATTATAGGGAAAGAAAATGTACATTTTAAATGCTCATTCTTGGTAACGTAACTGACCACACATTTCAAATCACCTAACAGACTACTGTACTACAGTATAGATAAAACCGGCTTCTATGGCAATTTTCATGTACTTACCACTTCCTTCCTTCCCAGTTTCATCTATTGTCAAGACAGCCTTGGATTCTTTCACTACACAGCCTGATTCTAAAAGATGTTTAGATACATTTATTATTGGAGTAACAGATTCATCTGCAAGCTCTACCACAGAGCTATTCTCTTTTATGTCCACCACTCTTACTGTGATCATTTTATTTTGCACTAGTTGTTTCATCAGAGAAATAGCTTCTGAGGGCCAGGTTCCTGATAGAGGTTTCACACCTAAAAGTGAAGTTTAAAGGAAAAGAGTATTATCCTTATTACAAGCTGAACTGTAGATATTGGGAATTGTTCTCATACAATCCCCATTCTTAAACTAGTTCATTCTTTATTTTGTGAAGCTGTTTTATGAATAACATTGTAAACGGTTGAAATTACTCGCAGTTTAAATATGCATCAAATCAACAGCAGTGCATGCCAGTGATTTAACATCAGGGGTCACAAAATGCTGAAGGGAATTATTAAGGTAGTGTCTAGAGGCCTAGAGATCAGAGCTCCACTGTTAGATACGTTAAGTGCTCCCCCAACATACCAATACTGCAAAGACATTCTCAATTTTCGTATCGCTTGGCACAGTTTTACTGATGGAAACCCTTAAGAGAAAGGTTACTTATGGTAGTTGTGGATGACTGCCAGTATAGATCTACATCTGTGCTCTGCAATACGCTCTCAGTGCCAAGCAAGAACCCCCTAGAAAAGCAGCAGTCGCTGGGCTTGATGGATGCAGTGGCTGGACTCATGTGTATAATAAGATGGCATCCCCAACAGGACTTTAGCTTTATCAATTTTAATGTTCCTATCATCAGTATGAAGTGCTAATTTGATTTTTTACAGGTAGCTTTCCACCTCATCCTCCCTCCGTCCATTTGTCACACGGTAGTTTAATCTGATTTTAAATAAGGAAAGTTCTTAGAAAATTTCCCCCAAAATCTATTTTGAACTTTATTTTGCATCCAACCTGCAATGGCTTGTAGTTCATTTCATACCTGCTAGCGTACACTTTATAGCTTGCACTGGCAACTCCAATAATTTTGGAATCATAGGGCGAAGTCTAGCCACCTGAAGAACTTCAAAGTTACCATAATCTATGTAGCCCACTAAAGCAGTATCTTCAGAAGTATATGCTAGAACAGAGGCACGATACCACTGATTGTCTTCTGGAAGGAAAGATGAAGACACAAACATTCTGTGAATGATTAATGCCTAAGCAACAAAAAGATTTCTTGGCAAAGCACTAACACAAAATACATTGGCTCTGGACTATAATATTGTCATGGGTTGAGTTAAACCTTGTTGAAGCTGGTGAGTGTAACAGCTACCTTTCATTCAAGTAAATGTAAGAAAAAACATAAGTTCCTTTATGCAACTAGATAGCTGAAACAGAAGACTGCACAGCACATCACTGCGCAAAACAAAGGCACATGCAAATCCCATCAGAAACAGAGCTATGTGGCCAGAGGGGTTTCACTGGGTACTGCTTGATGGAGAAGCATCTGTCAGAAACAGCAGAAAGACCAGAGAAGCGGACAGAAACGGCAACAAGAAAGTGAAGGAGACAGCCAGAAAAAGCAGTAGGATCATGGCCCCGAGAAGAAGCTAAGTTAGAGCATTTTATGGCTAGGTTGTAGTTGGAAAGGGGCTTAGGACAGTGGGCAAATAATTGTCTCCTGTTTAATTCCTACTGCATTCAGGGAAACAGAACTTTGATGCAATCCCGTTTATTTACAAAGAAATACCAGATGATCAAATTTTCCTCCTATTGGAAACAACCTGCAGAACTAATCACTCAGGTCAAAAAGGGGATAGCACTGGTTTAGACTGTGTTAAGTCATTTGGAAACTTAGAACAAGCTAACTTTACTCCAGTATCACAACTAAGTTCACCAAAACACAGAACATGAGCAATGACAGAATCCCCCTCCCAAAATTAAAGTAAACATTGCTAGATGTTGCACTGCTTCTCCTGTTCCCCATTTTCTTTTCTCTTGTATTATGCATCTCAACTGAACATTTTCTAGACACAAGAAAAACTGATTATTTAGCACATAGATAGTACTCTTTTCCTCCAGCCTTAAGAGCTTTTTTCTCAAGGTCAGCTAGCAACTTCTTCGAAGTTTCCCTAAAAGCATTTTGACCCAAGAATTTGTCCAATGCTATGGTTTCCTTGTATCCTTTTCCTGGATCTTAATCACAGCTGGTGTCTGGTCACAACATAGGTATAAACCACTAGTTATCATAGATGTGGCTAAAAATTCTGTGTCCACAGATAAACTTGATCCAAGTAAAATGATGAAAGCCCTGTCTACACACAGAAATAGCATTGAATTTAACATATAACTATATATATTTTCTATTATATAATATATAAACTAATTGATGTAACTTTCTAACGTAGACACTCAAATCTATTTAAGATTGCTTTATAAAGATTTAGCTTAATTTGGAAAGAAACTAAATTAGACCGAATAGCTATGAGTCATCCTTTCCTTCTCTTTACCTGTGAACTGTGCACAACACACATCTCCAACAGAAGGACAGAAATCTGGGATAGCAGGGATTTTGTTACAGTGTTCACTCAAGGATACTTGAAGCTCAGCAAGCTGGCCTGTTGACAATCAATGTTTTTTGAAAATACTCATGAACAAGACTTTTTAAAGCAAGCATTACAAAACAAACCCTTTAACTCAATACACAAAACAAAATTAAGATTAATCTATTACATAAAAATTATCGTGTTAGAACCATTTGTGTGTCAAGAGTAGGATTTTCAAAAAGCCTGACGTATTCTATAATAAATGGTATTTCTCCAGGGGACAAAAATCAGCTTCTTTCTGTAAGACAGGGTGGGATTGTTTTTCAATCTCAGTGCTGGAACAGACATGTCAAAACATGTGACAGCAAAGGCACATCTGTTCTGTAAAAATCTAATCCAATGACAAACTTCACTAATGCAAAGGTAAAGTTGCCTGGTGGTTCTTTGTGCCCTTCCAGGACATTCCAAGAGTTCAGCAAAATTCGAAACTCCGAAAACCAAGGAATAAGGAGTTAAGGTACAACTGTAACTCTGACCCTTGAGCTGGCAATAGCCACTGGGAATTATCAGAATGCACTCCTGCTACATTCACTGTGTCAGGTGTAGCATGATCAAAGGAAAGATCCAATATGCCTCATTTCAGCAATGAGTTCTGTAGATTGTGTCAGTATTGGTACCAATGGATCTTCTTACCATCGGGAAGAAATCCACCTCCCTGAGTGACATAGTTAAACTAATCTAACCCCCGGGACAGACAGACGAGAATTCTCCCATCGACATAGCTACCATCTCAGAAAAATGGATTACCTAGGATGATGATGAGACAACCCCTCCCCATTGGCATAGGTAGGGTCTTCACTGAAGTGCTGCAGCTACACTGCTGCAGCATTTTAAGTGTAGACAAGCCCTGAAAGAAAGGGCTTTACTTTAAGGAATCATAAAAGTATACAGGACCTGCCTGCCAAAGGCTGCGTCAGCTGAAGGCTGAGTAACTATCTTTTAAAACTTGGTAAATGTAAGCATGGATGACCAAGTTGCAGTTTATAGATTTCATCTTAAAAGGAGCCTTCCCTTTCTCAGCCCACAATGCCACCACCAGTTGTACTAAGTGACCTCTGGTGCCCACTGGAGAATTGAGTCCTTGTGCTCTATGTGCCTCAGCAATACATCAGTGTGTTCACTGTGATGGATTTCAATATCTTAGCACCTCTTTTTCATGGATGAAATAAGACCAATAAGGCTGTTTTTCTTATGCTCTCAGTTCTTTTCAGATAAAACTTTAAGGCTCGCCTTATATGCAGCAAATGCCATAGATTCTTTTTTGGGTGAGAAGGATGCGGACAGAAAGAAAGCAATGAAATCTCGGATGCTCAATGAAAAAAAAAATTACTTTTGGAAGTAACCATTCTCAAAACCATTTTAACTTTGTGAAAGATGCAGCAGGCAGAGTTCCCAATTCTGACAACCCTCCTTGCCTTAGTGACAGCAATCAAAACGGTCATTTTGATAGTAAAGTTACAGTAAAACTGATTTCATTGGTTCAAAGGGTGCCTGAAGTAAGGCACTGAGAATAATGTTCAAATCCCAAGTTGGAGCATACTGCACTTTAGGAGGCTGCAATAGCTGAACTGCTTTAATAAAGCAGAATGTGTCCTCGTGGCAGGAAATGGAAGAATTCTGGATACATTCAAAATTGCAGACAGTTCAGAAATATGTATTTTCAAGGTATTAGCCTTCAATCCAATATCAAAAGCATCTTGCAAAAACTCCAGAACATGAGACACTTTGGCTACATGATGCCATTGCTGACTGTCTCTCTCGCTGCAGCAAGCCTTGAATTTAGATCAGATCCTTGAATAAGACCTGCTTGTTGATTTTCTTCTAGATATTAACAGAGTTTCAGTGAGATCAACTGAGTAATCCCTTCATTTTAGAAACTTCCTTTCAAATGCCAAGGTTCTTGGATCCTGCTGAAGACCCTGGAATAACACATCTGTCTGCAGATTCAGGAACAATGGTGGCTCCTCTGTCATGTTCATGATGTCCAGAAACCAAGGCCTCCTGGGCCACTGAGATCATTTCTGTTTCCTCCTTCCTGATCTTCTGTATTACCCTAGTGATAATGGGCACTGGGGAATAGCGTAAAGTAAGCCCTTTTGACTCCTGATTGACAAGGCATTATGCCTAGGGCTCCTGGCTCCCTTCTTCTTGAAGATTTTTGGTGAAGCTTCTGATGTGTCTTGGATAGAAAGATATAAAATCAGAACTCCAAAAGGATTCATTTGAAAACTCTATTCTGTCTGATCAATTTTTCTTCTCCTCAGCCAGTCAGTCTTCACATTGTTGGTGCTCTTGATATGCAGGGCCCTGATAGATCATATATGGACCTCTATCCATTGCATCACCAATGCTGCTTCCTTTTGTAGATCCCTTGACCTCATACCCTCCTGATGGTTTATGTATGCCAGCACCGACATACCTGTCATTACCAGAATATGACCATTTAGCAATGCTGGGGCCAGTTATTTAAGAGTATACTTAATTGCTCAACCTCAGCTCTAGGAAAATGTGTGTTTTTCTTTCGTTCTGAGAGCCACCAACATCTCTGGGAATGCTCCTCATCCTTCCAGACTGGTGTCTGTTATGACATACCCCTCTGATTCTGTCATGACCAGACCTCTACGGAATCTCTCTGGATTCATTCACCAACCCAGGGATTTCAACACAAATGACAAAATGTTCAATTTTCAAGATGGGGGAGGGGGAAATCAGAAAATGGTGGGAAGGGACAGCAGGAAACCCAGGAGAATCCTCAAATGCATTCTTGCCCAAGGCACTATATCCCAGTGCAGGACATGATCATCCCTACAACACTCAGAATGCCTACCAATGTCCTCTGGTACCTCCTCAGGAGGGTAACTGCTGAATTGATCGTGTCCCATTTTTCAGCTCACAAAGATTTTGGGGGCCTCTGAGTTCCTCAACACACCAAGATCAATGAGGAGAAGAGGCTGAAGAAGCCTCATTTTGAAATTTACTATAAACTCAGGCAGTTTCAACGTTTGGATTTTTTATTGAACTGCCAGAATAGACTCCTCTTTCGAGGGGGCTCTGACTAGAATGATGTCCAGGAAAGGGTATACCTGTATCCCCTTCTGCCTGAGAAAAGCCACCAGAATGGGGACTTTTGTGAGGCACAGATGACTATCTGAAAGGTAACATTTTGTACAGAAAACAATTGATCCCATGAGTGAACCACAGCATTCTCCTGTGCACCTGCATATGAAGATAGGCCTCCTTCAAACTGATTGATGTAAGGTAATCCCTCTGTCAGATCGCCACCACTACAGACTTAAGGTCATCATCTTGATTCTGGCCCTTTTTATGGACTTGTTCAGGTGATTTAAATCCAACAACACACAGTCCTCCCTGGATCCCTTGGGAATAAAAACCAGACTGAATAGTGTTCAGAGAACATTTCTGACTCGGAACTATCTTGCTGATTCACAAAAGATGATCTATGGCCTTTAACATATTTTGCCTTGTTTGTGGATTTAAAGATACTGGAAAAGGGGGGGAAATGACAATTCAGAATCCAATTCTATGATGCACCCTTCTCAAAACACATCCAGGATCCATCAGTCTGAAATGGACAAAGGTCAATGGTCCTTGAATTTTAAGAGTCTCCCCCTGAGTTGTTGCTCGTCAGAATTCTCCAGACTGTAGTCAGGCATTATTTTTTAGTGTTGGAGTTTGCATTGCGGAAAGACTGATCTCTACCCTTTCCAGGGTTACATTTTTTCCATTTGATTTTGCTGTAGTCTTGCCTTCCATACTTACAGTAGTCACAAAAACGATATATGTACCTGTAATACGGCCAGTTATCCTTTTTCCCAGATTTGGAGTAAGGAGCATTCTGTAAGATCTTTTTTGACTTATCAGAGGATTCTGGCATCACTTAGTCTAACAGCTCCCTAAAAGCCAACCACATGACTATTTTAAAGACACCTGATTCTGGCTTATATATTGCCTTTCCATTCTACAATTGTTGGGTTCTTCTGGGAAAAAAATCCTCTTCCACTGAGATAGCAGTGTCTTAGACTAGTGCTGAAACTGCCCTTACATTTTGGGAAGAGAGAAAATCTCCATTGCCACAGTGCTCATTGTAGAATTTTTTAAATATATCTGAATACACTCAGGCTTTGCGAGTGTTTCCCATTTGGCCTTAATTACTTTTTTCAAAAAGATGTGAAGGGCAGTGTATGAGTCAGATTACGAACCACTGGAAGATACTTTTTTGTAATTTCTGGACCAATCCCTTCTTCTTCCTCAGACTATTTGCTAATGGGCTCGTCAAACAGAATACCTAACATATCTAATCACCTTTTGTAACATCTTCTCAAATGATAGCTAGAAAAAGATCCTCTTGCTTTGCTTCATCCTGCTATTTAAACTCTGAAATTTAGAGTTCACTTTCCTCTTGTGAAGAAAATCCTGACTTTTCTCTTGACTTCTTTTCTCCTCTCTGGTACTTGGATTGAACATACTTCCTAGCTTTCTTTTTCTTTGGTGATGCCCATAAAGATGAGGATGAAAATTAATTAAATCATGATGATGATGAAGAAAAATAGACTAAAAAAATTCTATTCTTTTTACCATTCTTTTTCTTTCCATCGATCAAAACCTTGTGAGCGGAGCTTTTTGCTCTGGCATTCTCCGGTGATGAGCCAAAGGAACTGCTATTCCCAGAACAAACCAAGTTTTTTTTTCTCTGTTTCTGCGATAATTTCTTGAACTCCTTTCCCCCTTTGAAAAACTCTTTAGGGGATGTGAGGATTGGGAATCTGAGTCAGAGGAGGAGTCCAGTGTACCTCCTCTGCTAAATGCATCTCTTTATCTTTGCCCTTTTGAGAGCAGTCAGAATGCCAGTAAAGGGACACTATAGCTGTGGCTCAGGGATCCAAGATGGCAGCCTCTGCGGTATCGGCCCTTTTCATACCAAATCCAAGGGCTCCCTAGCCCAAGAGAGGATTTCTTTCTGATGAGATTTCCTTCTTCTTCCTTATATATCTCTATATGCAAAATTCCTGACTTCCCCTGAGTCTAAGGGAAGGATACAATTTCCTGATGGGGATTGTTGGTTGGAATGTGACCTGTGCTGCAGGAGGGCATGTCTCCAAAATGATCTTGCCAGTCATTTCTTGCTCTGTCTCTGGCAGATTCAGCTAGGCCTGCTTATGGTTTCCCTGTGCCCTTTGATGGAACTGCCTCCAGTGGCCAAAGGGCTCTCCATTTTTCCTCCATCCTTCAAGACATTCACAGCCTGGCTGTCAGATTCCCTGCCAGTGGGGAACTAGCTCCTGGGACACAGTAAGGTGACCAAAGCGAAACTTTTCCAACCCAGTAGTTAAGCAGCTAGAGAACAAGGCACAAACTTATTGCAGGGATGCACAGCGGGAGGAACACAGCCTTGGTCTCCTGTTCGGATCTTTCTCCATCACCCTCAGAGCCCTTTACCTCAGTAATCAGGAATGGCGCTGTGGTAATTCCTGAAAAAAATGCATCTTCATGTTTTGGTTTTGTTTTCCCATTCTTTCTTGCAGCAGGTGCCAGATTCCACTGCTCTGCCAGTAGCTCCAAGAGGCAGGACAAACCCGAAACTGAGAGGAGAGGTCTCTGGAAGACAGAGACTAGTCCCCATGTCTGTCACCCAATCAGTTTTGATTCTGTAGCAATAGGAAGCAGACAGGCCGTGCCCATGACCCACACTGACAATCTGTGGACTTAGCCCTGGGAGAGAATGAGGGCATCAAGCACTCACACCGCAAACTACCATAAGGGCAATGTTGCACTATAAGTAGTAGTTTAGAATCAGTTCAACATTAAATGATACATTTTGGGTCAGTTCAAGAAATAAAAAAAAAAAAAAATCACAAAAGGCAAAAAAAAAAAGAATTCTGCCAAGTGGTCACACATGGAAATTAAACTCTGTGCTATAGGACCCTGCTTTTTTCAGCCTTTTAGGTTCTGTATAGCTCACCCCTCTCCCAGACCCATTGGCTCCACTGAGGCCTTGCCAACTATTCTACACTTTAAGTTGCATGCAGCTCTTTTTCTAGGGCTCCAAGTTTATTCCCTCAGTTCAATTTCCCCTCCTTCTGGTCTCACCTTCTTCCCCCTGGGATCTTCAGATGATCTTTGTTAAAAAGAAAATAGTATATATGATTGTAATCATTTATGCAAAAATAGTAAATTATGTTAACACTTTTATTTTAGAATGACCTGAATGAATATATTCACTTACGACCATTATGCGTCTGCTGACAGAAAAAGGCTTCTGGCGTTTGAATATGGGCAACTACACCAGAAAATGTATCTCCTATGGATACGGAAACAACTTTTATGGTTAAATCACTACTGTGAACCAGTTCCTTATCTTCAGCTGTTTTTTCTCTTTCTCCCTCAGAATCCTTTTCTAACATAGTACCTGAGAAAATATAAACAAAATAAGAGAAGCTATTTTACTGAGTGAATATTCTAATAAGAACACATACACAGTCAATGGTGAACTGAAGTTAGTTCCAGTGTCCAGCAATCTTAAGTAACAGTTTGAGCCAGAAGGCAACCTAACTTCACCATTATCTCCACATCATCCAACACAGGAGAAAATACCACTCCCAAATTTCAGATCAATCCGTCAAAAGTCCGATTGGTTCACTCACTTGTATCTGGGCTTGTTTTCTTAGTTTCTTTCCTCTTTGGATTCAAGTCATGCCCCATTTCGAGAAGTATTTTATCTAGGTGTTTCCCTAAAATACATATTTATGTAAATTAAACTAATTTACCATACAAAGGCAGTCTCAGACTAGTTTTTTAACCACGTTTTCTGAACACACTCTAAACTACTAACACTGGAAATCTGACCTAGACTATGTCTATTTTACTTCTTAGTCAAGCACCTAGCATGCTGTGGGTGTTGAATAAAAATACACACAAACACGGCTCAGAGTAGTTTTTGACTGCTCAGAAGCTTCCTAAGAACACTCATTTTTTAATATCATTGCCTTGCTAAATTTCACTTCACCAAAGTATCTATAATTGCTACGGAATTTGTTATTATGGTGGGGCTGGTTGTGACTATAGTTAAGGTTGAGTTCCATGTGTCACCCAAAAGCAGGATTCAGTTTCTCCAGATCCTCCCCAAATTTACAGCATTTTGAGTACAGAATGAGTTCTGAGACTTTACAAGTAAATCCATTAGCTTATGAGTTAGTTAATTAAAAACGGGGTCTTTTAAGCAAACTTAGGTCCAGATTCACTAGTATATCTCAGCTGTTATAGCAATGCAAAGCAGCTTTAAATCAGCTTAATTGGCCAGTGCACTCTGGCTGCGTCATGCTGCTCTTTTCTACTGATGACTTTTCCTTAAAACAAAGATTTAAGATTGGCATTATATATCTTCAAATAATTAG
>ML681402.1:43402-101659 GCA_007922225.1 Emydura subglobosa
CTGCAGATAATGTTGTTCTTCTTGCTTCTTCAGACTGTGATCTCCGACGTGCACTTGAATGCTTCACTGGAGTGTGTGATGCAGCTGGAATGAGAATCAGCACCTTCAAAGCGGAGGTCATGGTTTTTCCCCCCAGAAGAAACTGGAGTGTTCTCTCCAGGTGAAGGAGGAGCAGCTGTCCTTAGTGGAAGAGTTTAAGTATTTAGGAGTCTTGTTTACGAATGATGGTAAATGAGAGTGTGAGATTGACAGGTAGATTAGTATGACCACGACAGTGATACAGGTGCTGTACAAATCTATGGTTGTGAAGAGGGAGCTAAGTTTTCAGACATAGCTCTCAGTTTCCAGGTCAATCTACGTCCCCATCATCACCTATGCTCATGAACTTTGGGTAATGACCGAAAGGACAAGATTGCAGGTACAAGCGGTGGAAAAGAGGTTTCTCCACAGGGTGGCTGGGCTGACTCTCCAAGATAGGGTGAGGGGCTCAGCTATTCAGGAGAGCCTCAGAGTAGAGCTGTTAATCCTCTGAATTGAGAGGAGTCAGCTGAGGTGGTTTGGGCACCTGATAAGGATGCCCTCTGGTAGGCTTCCTTTGGAGCTATACTGGGCACGTCCCACTGGCAGGAGGCCCTGAGGCAGACCCAGGTCACACAGGAGGGATTACATCTCCCAGCTGGCTTGGGAACGTCTGGGAATCCCCTAGGAGGAGCTGAAACCTGTTGTGGAAGAAAGGGAGGCCTGGTCTTCCCTACTCTCCATGCTGCCGCCACAACCCTCACCAGGAAAAGTGGCAACAATGAAAACATGAAGAGGAGGAGCACCAGTTTGAGATCCCAATATATATTCCAGTGAAAACGGATTTGGTGGACTCGTTCTGGGTCGCTAATGAACATTTGTCCAAATATTACAACCACCACACAATCTAAAATGATTAGCAGTCTGTAAAGGTTCAAAATGATATATATATTTCACAAGTACTTCAACATTAGGTGAGAAGTGTGGGAGACAGTATGTTAGCCGATGGGCAAATTAGCTGGTGTTATCTGAGCTTCAATAAGCACTGCTTGGAAAAGATTCTATTGCCTAGCCTGCACTGGGTGATGATTGCCATGACTGGCAATATGCAGAGGCCACATGAAGAAAAACACCAAAATTCTTCAATAACTTTTGACGAAATTTTGATTACCACATTTACTTACTCATGCTAACACTTTCAACACTTGCATATTTTTCCATCACAAGCTTCATAAAACCATAAATTTGAATTACTATATGAATTACTAACAGTAACTACATCATTATTAGGGACATGATTCTGTCATGGTGGTCACCACAGTCATGGGACCTGGGAATTTTGCCATTTATTTCAAATCTACTGTAAAAAGTCACCACTGTACAGAACCATGAATTTGCCATTTACCCTGGTGCCATGCATTAACACATCATAGTTTGCTTTGATCTAATCCTCTTTGGCTGCCACTCCCCAAGTTCACTCAATCCCAACACCCCCCCAGCCCCAGCCCTCTCAAACCCCAACCCCCACTCTAGGCCCAGTCCCCTCTCCCCTCCGGCTCTGGTCCCCCCTGCATCTTTCTTCCAGTCTGTCACTGGAGGAGGAGTGATCAGGATGAGATGCAGCAGGCTTGAGCTGATCTTTGCAGAACAGCGCTGTCCAGTGCCCTGGCTAGCACCGCGTACTTCCTGCCAGGATGAAGGGGCTTCTCCAGACTATGGCCTCGGAGCCTGGGAGCTGCCACTGAAGCACCAAGCCGGGTAGCAGGTCCCAGCAACATAGGGAAGGAGATGGGATAGGGAGGAGAAAATTGAGGACCAAGGGACCTACAAGGAGGAAAGAAGGTAGAGAATGGGAGATGCCACTACAGGGAACACAGGGAACTGGAGGGAGGGCAAAGAACTTGCCCTGTCCTTCTGGGAGCTCTGCACTGGGGGGAAAGAGGATAAAGCAAGCCCCCCCTCCCCTAATTCAAGCACTGATTAACAGTTAGTCAGTTCAATCTGATCTAGTCCTGTTCCAAAGAAGACTATATCAAAACAAGCTAACTACTAATGTGGGGCAGCTAGTCTAGGCTGCCATGACCATAGAGTGAAATCATCTATTTTTTACTGTGACTGTGCCATGAATTACGTGTAATTTTACCATGACAAAAATCATGTCCCTAATCATTATAAAAAAAATGATACCAAACTACCCTTGTAATATTATCTCTTTACTTAAGAAAAGGATACTGCAAAATGTTGTGGCAACTGCAATTATAGCATGCCACTAGAAACACTGATTTAATTGACAGCTGTTCATTTCAAATATTACTTTTGCTTACCCCCAACTAGCTGTTCAGAATTAAAAAGAAATACTCACACAGGGAGGAAACAGTTCAATGTCTTTGTGGAGTGGTTTAATCCTATGTAGTGGAGCATTTTCTCTATTGCCATAATCAATATATAACACTTGTGCTTTCTTCTGCAAGATATCCACTTTTTTTACCAGTACTCTGCTCCAGGTCTACACATGAACAAATGATATTCTGGATGTAAAAACAACTATGTACTCCAACAAAGAAATAATTTCAGGAATTACTTTTACTCCATCAAGCTGGCAATGAAGTAAAAAAAATAGTGATCAGTTCTGAAGCAACTCAACTGAACAAAAGGCGCATTGTATAGCAATAGTTCTGGCCAAAAGCCATCTGAAAAAGCATTAGTACTGTCACCAAGACAAGGTTCATTTCAAAGCATACATTCAAAGTTCACAGCAAGCCTGCTCCAAAGATGACAAAGAGGGGAAATAAGTTGTCTTTCTAACAACAAAACTGCTGTCAGGAAAGTCAGGCCACACACCAGGTAAGAATCGGAAGTAACTGGAAAAGGTCAAATGACCTGAACTGAGGTTAAAAAAATCGAGGCATAACCCTTATTGCAGGTTGTCCCTTTGTACCAATAGCTAAGATAGTCCATCCTGATATGTATTTTGATTTGTATAGGGTCTGTTTAAAAGAAAATTAACTTAATAAATTCCCGAGGGGTAGCCGTGTTAGTCTGTACTTAGCAAAACAGCAAGAGTTCTGTGCCACCTTAAAGATTAACAAAACTCTCACTGTTCAACTTCATAAAGAACTTAAAGAAAATATTACATGACAGTGATCTGGTCTTGGACAAAGTAAACTATCTCAAAAGACAATGCTTTCTACAAAGTTTGAATTCAGAATATGAAAGAGTATAAGCTACAGCCACTAACCTTTCCAAATGCTACAACAGATTTGTCAGTCAGTGCAAGTGCTGATAACAATGAGAGTTACATGCCACAGAAAACAGAATAGAAAACTTTCTGAACTGAACATACAATTTAAAAGGTATGTGGAATCAAAGAATTAATCATAAAATTGATTAATAGAATGCCTGGTCTGAAACTGGTCATGGAAGGCCTGGCCTGAAGTTGTAGCCTGAAACTGAAACAGAAGGCCCAGGCTAAGCCATTAACAGAATGCCTCAACTGAAATTAGGATAAAGATGTTAAAATCCCACAAGAGGTCTCTGAACCACACCCAAGAGGCAAGTCTCTGTTATGAGCCTTAAGCCTTATTGAAGTCTAAACAGACTTCACCTGTTTTGATAAGTACCAGTACCTGCCCCCCTTTGTCTTACTGGCCCCATAGAAACTTACTCCATAGAAATTAGCATTTGCACAAGTATTGTGTCACCACCCATCTTCGGGAGTTAACCAGGGTCCCTGAAAACTACATTGTATACTCAAGTGACTCATTGGGCATTCCTGTGAGGGCGTCTGGTGTGCCCCACTGTGCATTGTGATTGTCTTTTCTGTTAAGTATAAATTGTTAATCAAATTCCACTATACGATCAACATGTAAATGAACCTAAGCAACCCCTATATAAGTCTTTTGTATCTGGTAGCCAGGGGAAGTACATTTGCCCAGCATCCAGACATGCTGCTTGACTTCCCTATAGCCACCTGGGTTTTCCCTTTGGCTATAGTATTCCTCATAGCTATGGTTATGTGATTGTGTGTGTCACAATTAAAGCTGCACCTGATCCAACTCTAAAATGTAGCAGTGTGATTCTTTTCCACAACAGGTATTTAGAACATTTAGATATTTACAGTCCCACATTCTTTTAAAAATTTTACCAGGCCCCAAATAAAATAAGTTACCTGATCCAGGGAATAGTTTGCTACACAGACTTCCCCTTTGACAGGAATATATTCCTCTGGGTTAACTGTATTTGCGTAACAATCGTTCAGTTTCACAGCAAGTTTGCCGATACGTTCTAAAACTTCTGGCGAATAGACCTGTATATAAAATTCACTTGGGTTCCTGAATTCTGTGACTGTACCCTAAAAAGAAAAACCATATTATTGAAGGATTATCTAACACTAATACTTGTCATCAATAACTTACTGTGTTTACTATTTAATGGACACTTAAAAGTATCTATATACGATAAATATTTTGTATTGGTTAGAACTGCTAGATGTACATTACTGATGCGGAGAATGCTCTGTAATACCACCCATCCCTTTTATAGTACTTCCATCTGTAGATGGAACAAACTCTTAAAAAGATGGGCCAGGGTCACTATACACATTTTACAGTTGAGGAAACAGGAACACAGAAATGAAGTGACTTGCCTGTCCAAGAAACAGGTATGAACACCACAGAAAATGCTGACAATGAAATGTATCAATATTTTCCAAAAATAAATTTAACCATGCAATGGGAGGTAAGGAGAAAGTACCTGTATCTCCATAGTTTTTTTAAGCCCTAGGTTTTGCAGGTCAGAAAGCATTATTTTCTTAACGTCATCTTCTATCTTGTGGACATCAACAAGAGATAAACTGCCCTATTTAGAAACAAAAATAGGTGACTTCTAAATTGGAATTGTCTACATATTACCCACTTTAGGGTAGTTCAGGGAACAACCCCTTAAAGCAAGTATGCTTATTTAATTTAAAAAAGCACCCAAGTCCAACTTTCAAAAGTGACTTAGGTATTGAAGAACTTAAATCTCATAGAAAGTCAACTTCAGTGCTTTTGAAAATTTTATGCCTAAACCCTATACAGAATACAAGGACATTAGCATTCCTTCAGCTCTTCAGTGCTTGTTCAAACATGACAGAAGTGAGCACTGTTCCATACAGTGTGTGGTTCACAGCACCAATTACAGGTATGGATATTCTCTGCTTCCCCCTTCAACTGCCTATACAGTTTTGGAGACTAAAGAGCAATAATTGCCTTGGGTATGGGATAACTTACCAACTTAAAAAAACCGTAGGACTGCTTTGCTAAAGGAAGAGTATGCCACTTGGTCTTCTTGCAGCATCAGAAATACTACAAAAATAGGACTCTGAAGCTGCTTTAGCTCCAATGGAGTATGAGCACATATGCCTTCTTTCCAAGTATGCTCAAAAGCCCAAAGCCTCAAAGGTATTTCGGCACCTAACTCCCACTGATTTCAATATGTACCTAATTTGCCCAAAGCATAACAAAATTGCACTATTTTTAATTTGTACCATACTATTACACGATAAAATACTCTCTCTTCTGATCATGTTATTAAAGAAAACTTCTTATACTGGACCAACATTTTTCAGCAAGCAAAGGGATCCCAATAGTTTTAGCAGCCTACATGTATACTGGGGTCCATATCTATTAAAATTTTCTGTGACATTCTGTATTGTAAGATGCAAGAATAAAATATATTACATTTCTTTCACTGTACTAGTTGGTAGTGCATGTAGTCTTGCATAACCTCAGATTTAAAACTGAGCTGGAAGTTAAAAACAAACGGAACTCTGTTCTTTACACATTTATTAAAAACCAAGAAATAAAAATTTATTCATTCACTATTAGTACATCCTCTTTTGCAAAGCAATGTTTTTGTCAATTAGCATTTGCTGTTTTGAATCAACTACATAGACTAGTGCATCCTGGAGAATTATTCTGAAATATAAGCACTAGAGAGTTTGATTATTTTATATGGCTATATATAAACTACAATCAAAGCAAAGAAAGAAAAATCAGGCCTATAACCTTGATTAAGAATTTAAAGTAGCAAAAGGAACAAAAGCTAATCTTATGGAGAAGCTCAGATATATTTATGCCCCATAGTTTATGCAGACAACTTTCCCGCCATTTACCTTTCAAAAAAATGGAAAAAGTTATGATGGAAGTTGGGTGAAAACCTCGTTGAAGCTGGGGGCCACAATACATTTATCCTGAATGAAGGGCACTAAGAAGCAGTTCAACTTCTTTTTTGAAGTAAGATAGCTGAGACAATAGGAGCAACTGCCCAAAACACAGACAATATGCAAGGCCAGTTGGAATCTGAAATATGTGGGTGGAAAGGTTTCACTGGGGATGGAACACGAACACAAAGGGCAGGGTATTGTCTGGTGGAAATGCATGTGTGTGTGGGCGGAAGAGAAAGCTAAGATCAGAGTGTTGGCTGGAAAGAACCTTGAGACTGCAAGCAAAGGAAATGCCTTCTATTTTTGGAAACAGGACTATGTGTACATTGTAAATCAGCACTATTGAATCAAAGAAATACCTGACTCACCAATTTCTTTTCCTAACAGAGACAACCCGCAAGTCCCCAAATAATGACTAACTACTTGGGCTAAAAAGGGAAATGATACAATATGTCAATAAATGTAAGCATGTAAGTGATGTTTCTGAATTTGATGTTTTATATTTATGTCTCCCCCGCCAATCAGAACTTCCACTACCTATGCCATCAACTATACATTCTCCTACACATGTAAGATCCAGCAATAACTGAACTATACCTTTGTCAAAAACTTTAGTTTTAAATCATAACAGCCATTTTGGAATGCTGCTTAGACTAGCTTGTTCGATTTGAAGCAACAGTATATTTTGAAGCGATCAAAATTTCTTAACTTCTTTTTCTTTTCTCTATAGTGAGTTGAGCATTACAACATTTAAAACATGTTACAGTAACATTAAAACTTAAAGATATCTTTATTATATCCAACTTGCAGTGGGCTTCTCCAAAAAACAGATCCAATTAAAATAAAAGTTAACATTCTGTACCTTAAAATCAAGTTTATTCTCAATCCGGTGCTGGCACGTAGCCCATAGTTTATAAAAAGGGGTCTTTCCCAAGTCCCCGCTGAGAGCCTCATTGCAACCGGCCTAATCATCTGGTCCCAACTCTCCTGCTCACGTGTTCCCCCCCCCCCCCGAGCATGAAATGTCTTTTGCCGGCCGAATCAAATTGAATCGAATAATGCTGTGGATTCTAGTCTGTGTGGTGAGGAGTTATCTATCAGTCTGTGTTTTACAGCTACGTTGTCTGTTTAACTGCCCATTTGTGTCTTACAGTTAACTGTCTGTGTGAAATCTCTGTGTGTCTGTGTAAAAGCATTCTGTCATGCAGCTAACTGTCTCTGCCTCTGTGCTTTGCAGTTAACCGTCTGTGTAACCCCTTTCTGTTTCCTACAATCAATTAATTATCTGTGTATCATAGTGGTAAGTGTCCCTGTCTGCTACGTGGGAGACCAGGGTTTGATTCCTGGGCAGGGAACCACTGTCTGTTTAATATTAGTTTAGGTCTTTATAGTTAGTTGCCTGTTTAATACTTTCTTATATCAGTTCATGTTTTGTGCTTAATTGTTTTTATATCCTTTTATATTAGTCTATATTTTATAGTTAATTGTTTGTTTAGATGAGTATAACTAGTTAAAAATCTATATTACTCCTGTGTTTATAATAAAATTCATTTATTCCCTAACTGACTCATTATTGACTCTGGGGGATCACTAACCTGTCGGAACATACAGCTTCTTCAGTTAAATAACAAACTGTGGATCACAATCATAGAAGATTAGGGTTGGAAGGGACCTCAGGAGGTCATCTAGTCCAACCTCCTACTCAAAGCAGGACCAACCCCAACTAAATCATGCCAGCCAGGGCTTTGTCAAGCCGCACCTTAAAAACCTCTAAGGACAGAGATTCCACCACCTTCTGAGGTAACCCATTCCAGTGCTTCACCATGCTCTTAGTGAAAAAGTTTTTCCTAATATCCAACCTAGACCTCCCCCACTGCAACTTGAGACTATTGCTTCTAGTTCCATCATCTACTACCACTAAGAACAGCCTAGTTCCATCCTTCCTGGAATCTCCTTTCATGTAGTTAAAGGCTACTATCAAATCCCCCCTCGTTCTTCTCTTCTGCGGACTGAACAAACCTAGTTCCCTCAGCCTCTCCTCATAAGTCTTGTGCTCCAGCCCCCTAATCATTTTTGTTGCCCTCCGCTAGACTCTCTCCAACTTCTCCACATCCTTTCTATAGTGGGGTCCCCAAAACTGGATACAATACTCCAAATGTGGCCTCACTAGTGACGAATAGAGGGGAATAATCACTTTTCTTGATCTGCTGCCAATGCTCCTGTTAATGCAGCCCAATATGCCATTAGCCTTCTTGGCAATAAGGACACACTGTTGACTCATACCCAGGTCCTTTTCTTCAGAACTGCTGCCTAGCCAGTCGGTCCCCAGTCTGTAGCAGTGCATAGGACTCTTCCGTCCTAAGTGCAGGACTCTGCACTTGTCCTTGTTGAACCTCATCAGATTTTCTTTGGCCCAATCCTCCAACTTGTCTAGGTTACTCTGTACCCTATCCCTACCCTCCAGCATATCTACCATTCTCCCCAGCTTAGTGTCATCTGCAAACTTGATGAGGGTGCAATCCACCCGATCCTCCAGATCATTAATGAAGATGTAGAACAAAACCGGCTCTAGCACCGACCTCTGGAGCACTCCCCTTGTTACCGGCTGCCAACTAGCCATCGAGCTGTTGATCACTATCTGTTGAGTCCGATAATCTAGCCAGCTTTTTATTCATCTTGTAGTCCATTCATCCAACCCATACTTCAACTTGCTAATAAGAATACTGTGGGAGACTGTATCAAAAGCTTTGCTAAAGTCAAGGTATATCACGTTGACTTTCCCCACATGCACAGAGCCAGTCATCTCATCGTAGAAGGCAATCAGGTTGGTCAGCCATGACTTGCCCCTGGTGAATCCATGCTGACTGTTCCTCACCTTCCTCTCTTCCAAGTGCTTTAAAATGGATTCCTTGAGGACCTTCTCCATGATTTTTCCGGGGACTGAGGTGAGGTTGACCGGTCTGTAGTTCCCCGGATCCTCCTCCTCCCCTATTTTGAAGATGGGCACTATACTTGCCTTTTTCCAATCATCTGGGACCTCTCCAATTGGACCTCCCGACAAGTTTATGACGATAATGGCCAATGGCTCTGCAATCACATCAGCTAACTCCTTCAGCGCCCTCACATGCATTGCATCTGGCCCCATGGACTTGTGTATGTCCAGCCTTTCTAAATAGTCCTAAACCTGTTCTTTCAGCACTAAGGGCTGCTCACCTCCTCCCCATTCTGTGCTGCCCATTGCAATAGTATGGAATCTGACCTTGTCTGTGAAGACAGAGGCAAAAAAAGCATTGAGTACTTTAGCTTTCTCCACATCCTCTGTCACTAGGTTGCCTCCCCCATTCTGTAAGGGGCCCACACCTTCCCTGACCTTCTTCTTGTTGCTTACATGCCTGTAGAAACCCTTCTTGTCACCCTTCACGTCCCTTGCTAGCTGCAGCTCCAATTGTGCTTCGGCCTTCCTGATTTCACTCCTGCATGCTAGAGCAGTATTTTTTTACTCCTCCCTAGTCATCTGACCAAGCTTCCACATCTCGTAAGCTTCTTTTTTGTGTTTAAGCTCACTGAAGACTTTTGTTAAGCCAATCTGGTCGCCTGCCATATTTGCTATTCTTTCTGCACATCGGAATGTTTTGTTTCTATGCCCTCAATAAGGTTTCTTTAAAATACAGCCAGCTCTCTTGGACGCCTTTCCCCCTCATATTAGCCTCCCAGGGGATCCTGCCCATCAGCTCTCTGACGAAGTCAAAGCCTACTTTTCTGAAGTCCATGTTCCATATCCTGCTGTTCTCATTTCTTCCTTATGTCAGGATCCTGAACTCGACCATCTCATGGTCACTGCTGCCCAGGTTACCACCCACTTCTACTTGCCCTACCAAATCTTCCCCGTTTGTGAGCAGCACGTCAAGAGTGTGGAAGAAACAAAGCTTTACTCTGTGTTTAGTTTGAGGCTCATCAGAGATCTGAGACTCGTTTATTATTATAATAGCAACACAAGCATATGCAGGGAGAGAGCCACTGACAGGGTCTGCAGTCAGTAAGGGTTTAAGGGGCCTATGCATTACTTCAACAAGAGAACGCAGCCCCTAGTTGGTTGCTCCAGCACTTGCACCAGGAAGTTGTCCGCAACACTCTCCAAAAACTTCCTGAATTGTCTGTGCTCTGCTGTATTGCTCTCCCAACAGATGTCAGGATGATTGAAGTCTCCCATGAGAATCAGGTCCTGTGATCTGGAAACTTTCATTAGTTGTCTGAAGAAAGCCTCGTCTACCTCATCCTCCTGGTCTGGTGGTCTATAACAGACACTCACCACGACTTCACCGTTGTTGTTCTCACCTCTGAAATTAACCAGTGACTCTCAGCAGGCTTTTCTCCAGTTTCATACTGGAGCTCTGAGCAGCACACTGAGTTTCCCTGTCCGGACGGCAGATGGATGACTCCATCTCCCTTAAAAGGGAGTCCCCAACCACCACCACCCATTTCTTCTTTTTGGGAGTGGTGGTCGTGGAACCCTCATCCCTAGGACAATGCACCCCATTGTCTTCTGCCTTCTGATCAATGGGGCCTCTTTCTGATCCCTTCTCTCAGATGAATCTTCCAAACCATTCTCCACCATAGTACCTGTGCAGAGAGCCTGAAAATGATTGCTTACCTTTAGCTGCACTTGGAGTATACAGGTTCTCCTCTTTCTTTTGGAGGTCACATCCTGCCAATTTTCTTCCCTGTTCTCCAGTCTCCCCTACACTGCCCTCTCTGATTCTTCCGCATGCTGTGCCTGCAGTAACAAATCGTGACTTCTATCCAGAAAGTCTTTGTTTCCTTTAATGCAATGCAGGGTTGATAGTTGGGTCTCTAGTCCTTTAACCTTCTCTTCCAATATGGAGACCAGCTTGCACTTCATACAGATGAAGTTGCTTCTATCCTCTGGGAGAAAGACAAATATGGCACATCCTGTGCAGGTCACAACAGCTCATCGCTCACTTTCCATATTATCTTTCCTCTGAGAGCCTCTTCAGATGCTGTATTTACTGCTCAGCTTAGCCCTGAAAGGCAAAACCCTGTATGGGCTCTCCCCCAAGATGAACTCCCAGGCAAACTCCCTCTGTTTACTTCTCCTCTGTTCGCAGCTCATCCCATAATCATTTAGTGGTACCTTCAACATGGTATCTTTTGGTTAACAAGAGAAGAATGCCATGATCAAAAGAGAGACTGAATAATTCTTTTCATAGTACACATTTGTGTAGCTTCAAAATGTGTTAATCTAGATAAGAAATCCCAACTCTTAAAATGTAAGCTGTTTTATTCTTTCAGTGAAACATGTTTGTCTGTTTATTTAAACTTAAGTTACTATGCTAACATACCTGTTATGCTGTAACCCAAACTAGTAACTGCAGCGATATCTTGGATTATCCGTATAAGATTCAGCCATTTTAACTCTATGGGATGCTAAGTTACAATAAGGGGCATGTAGGAAGCCGCTGTGGCCTCCCTCAGAGACAGAGCCTGAGAAAGGGCACGAGAGCCCTGATTGGCCCAGCTCACACCCTGCCCCGGAGTCTGCCCGGCAACAAGGGACCCGGGCCGTGATAGGCCCACCCGGCCAGGCCAATTGGCAGCCGCGGGGTTGAGCCCCAGCAGGAAGGGGAAGGATAAAAGCCTGGCCCCTGAGCTCAGTAGGGCCCAGACTGCTGCCAGAGGCGGATGTGCTGCCCCGCCAGCAGAGGCCTAGGCCAGAGCCTAACCGCCAACGAAGAACCCCGGCCCCACCTGGGCCCGGGGATTGGATAGGGCCCTCGAGAAGCTGGACTAGGCAACCCGGCCAGGATGACTGGGCCGAGTTACCCCGAGCCCGGGGCCGTATGCTGGAGCCGCCAGACTGGGCCGAGACCCCAGAGCGGCCCGAGTGGCGGGCGCCCCCGGAGGCTGGGCTAGATCTGGAGGAACTGCCGGCCGCTGAGCCCCTCCCTACAGCGGGGCTGGACTTGGAGGAGCTGCCCGAGGCTGAGCCGCTCCCCACATCCAACGACCTTGAGGAGCTGCCCCCTGAAGAGGAGCTCCCCGCCTTACCCCCGGTCGACGAGGAAGGACTAACGGCGCAACCCCTGGAGGACCACCTTTGTGGCACGGAGGAGGCAGGTACTAGGGTCAGTGGGGAGGAAGTAGCCCAGGGACAGCCACGGCCTGTGGCTGAAGCCGCCGTATAGCCGGTGTGTTGTGGCGGGAGCCCCGCCGGCACAGTGGCAGCCGCTTCTGCCACTGCTAGGGCCCTGGGCTGGGACGCAGTGGAGACGGGTGGGCCTGCGTCCCCCTCCCCTTCCCCCGTTCCCTAGCCACCCCAGGAGAATTGCTCTCCTGACCCCGCCTGAAGCTGTTGCCTCCTTTGCTCACCCTGCCTAAGGGTTGGAGCAACTGACTCCGTGTTCGCTCACCCTGCCTGAGGGCCGGAGCGATCTGCCTTTGCTCACCCTGCCTAAGGGTTGGAGCAACTGACTCCTTGTTTGCTCACCCTGCCTGAGGGCCTGAGCGATCTGCCTTTGCTCACCCTGCCTAAAGGTTGGAGCAACTGACTCCGTGTTCGCTCACCCTGCCTGAGGGCCGGAGCGATCGGCCTTTGCTCACCCTGCCTAAGGGTTGGAGCAACTGACTCCGGGTTCGCTCGCCCTGCCTGAGGGCCTGAGCGACCTGACTCTACTCACCTCGCCTAGGGGTTGGAGCCACTGACTCTTGGCTCGCCCACCCTGACCGGGGGCCGGAGCGAGTAACTGCTGCTCACCCTGCCTAAGGGCGGACTAGTAGGACTACGCACTCGCCAAATGCGAGCTATTCCCTGTTTGTAGGAAGCCGCTGTGGCCTCCCGCGGAACCAGAAACGCTTACAGGGCATATCTACACCATGCTAAGAGTCCTACACTATTGTGATAGAGATAACCAATCACCACCCTTACTCTACAGGTAATTTGCCTAATTAAGTGCAAGTAACAATAAAAGTCATACAAAGGCAAAGAAATTCTTAAACTCTATCAGTATTGCAACAGAATAAAGAGTAGGTGACGACTTCATATGCTATTCAGTATATACTTTGGCAACAAAGTTAGTTAAGAAAAAACGTCAGTTTCAGATCTCACATGCGGGGCCTCAAGAAGAATAGATGACTTCTACCTCACTGTAGCATGAAAGGTGGCCTACATGCAGTTTACCCCCAATTTAACTAAATCACATTAGTAGCAATCTATCTTAAATGAGTGCAAACCCTGAGTGTGAACTCTCAGCTCAGTAAAGAATTAAATTAAGCTAAACTGAACAACAGACATTCTTAAAATCTGATTGAGAAAATTCTATTAGCAAATTGATATTTGTCAATAAGTTAAGGAACAATGTTTGTTCAGTATGCCAGTGACTATAGAGAGAAATATATATATATGGAGAAGAAGAAAGATCACCAAAAATCAGAGCAAAACAACAGCTACAGAAAACAAGTATAGGACTTATAAACAGAGCACAATTTTGAAAAAATGGCTAGAATAGAAGCGAGAAATATAACATAGCTAGCCCAGAGAGAAGGAATTTACGATAGAAATGTATATTTAAAAATAGGTATATCACAAACTTCTCTAACATTTCTCAGCTTACCTTTTTTCAAAATTTCTACATTTCATTTGAGGTGAATACAATATTCGTCTGAACAACCAAACCTTAATTTTGCTCAATACCCACCTGGATTAAGTTTGGACCAGCAACCTAGAGGTAAAACACGATAGAAGGACTGGGTAATTCAGTTTCCCTACATTTTATGCACCTCAAAAACTTAACATTTATGACCTCTTCTAAGAATCTGAACATCACTTCAGGACTCACATTAGTCTTATATTCTTACAAATTCAAAGATTAAATTTGATCCAGGATTTTTCTAGACCACTAGCCAGTCAATTTATTGGCCTACTGAAAAAGAGATTGACTTTAACCAAAAAAATTTTTTAAATAAATTTCCACCTTTGTCAAGTCAGTGATTTTCAGAGGAGTGTTCGAAAAGTTACATTACAATATAAGTATGGATGGGGAGGGAGATTAAGTGCATCTCTCAAGTTATAGCTTTTATTTTGACCAGTCACTGGATCTGATACTGTTCCGAAATCACTGTTCCAATTCCATTTTTTAAATTTGAGCCAGAGGTATCTTCTCATTAAAAGACTTCATATTTTTTCTAACGTTTATTTGGCAGTTTATAGACTAGCTGTCAATAAGTGAAAATATTATTGAGCTACTGGGTATTTATGTTTAAAAATCAGTTAAATATGAAGTCTAAGATTACCTGAAGGTGCTGAGGGAGTTGGCTGAAGTGATTTCAGAGCCATTGCCTATTATCTTTGAAAGCTTGTGGCAATTGGGGGAGGTCCCTGATGACTGGAAAAAAGCAAATATAGTGCCCATCTTCAAGAAAGGGAGGAAAGAGGATCCGGGGAACTACAGACCGGTCAGCCTCACTTCAATCCCTGAAAAAATCATGGAGCAGGTCCTCAAGGAATCCATTTTAAGGCACTTGGAAACAGGGAAGGTGATCAGGAACAGTCAACATGGATTCACCAAAGGAAAGTCATGCCTGACCAACCTGATTGCTTTCTATGAAGAGGTGACTGGCTCTGTGGATATGGGGAAAGCGGTGGACGTGATATACCTTGACTTTAGCAAAGCTTCTGATATGGTCTCTCACAGTATTCTTATCAGCAAGTTTAAGAAGTATGGGTTGGTTGGATGAATGGACTATAACATGGATAGAGAACTGGCTAGAGCATAGGGCTCAACGAGTAGTGATCAATGGCTCCATGTACAGCTGGCAGCCGGTCACAAGTGTAGCCTGATTTTTGGGGTGTATAGATATTAAATAGGGTTATAGGTTTGCCAATTACTAACCAGAGGTTAATGAAGTTCGTGTCCTAAATCAGGCTCCAGGAGAGTTTTATAAGGACCCTCGGGTGTACAACAGGAAGTTTTCAGTGTTAACCAATATTTGTATAATTTTGTAAATATATTAAGATAACATAAAATGATAGACAAATGACTGATAGAACAAAAATGAAAATGAACAGTCAAATGGATAATGGATAACACAATCTTAAATTTAAAGACTTATTTGGTGTGTATATATATAATTTCTATGATATGCTTTGGATTAATATACTCACACCCTTCCCTGGACTTGGTTGAAAGAGATGTTTGGTTCCTCAACTTTGGAGTAGAGGGGTGTAGTAAGTAATGCTAAGAGCTATAAAACTGAGGCTAACACCACAAATAAAAACTAAGTAAAAAATAAATAAAAGATCTTATCACGAACTAAAGACTTCAAGCAGGAGTAGCTGACAATCGATTGCCCCAAATAGCACAATTGTCCCCTTCTTATACCCTAAGAATATGGGCCCTCCTTCCAAGTCCTACTTGGTCTTTCCACCTCCAA
The DNA here is from genome assembly GCA_007922225.1 of Emydura subglobosa. NCBI lineage: Eukaryota > Metazoa > Chordata > Testudines > Chelidae > Emydura > Emydura subglobosa. Next base: position 59,073 of record ML681402.1, read on the forward strand.
AATATTGAGGTGCACATATTCTATAGGCTGGCAGATTCGTGTGTATTAATGACATATCCACATCCTTTCCAGATGGGCTATTTCTCTCACCTTTGTTATTTCTGGCTTCTTGTGATGTACTTGTAAAGTTTCCTTGGGGTGTAACTTGTGACAGCCCCCTCCCCTATTTGAAGCCCCTAACTTATTTAAGGTAAAGGTTATAACTATATATAACTTATCCTGTCATGAATTAACACTTATCTAAGCCAAAGGTTGAATAAGTGTATGCTAACTGTCACATACAGCGTAGCTGTTACACAGGATGTGGCCTGTAAAGTACCTTGCATTACAGACAATATATACATATAACTTTATTAATTAAACAATTATACTTAAATCTATAAGAAAGATATATCTCTATAATAATGCAAGCAAGCAGGCTAGTTCTATGGGCTACACAAGCGGAGTGCCCCAGGGGTCGGTGCTGGAGCCGGTTTTGTTCTACATCTTCATTAATGATCTGGAAGATGGGGTAGACTGCACCCTCAGCAAGTTTGCAGATGACACTAAGCTAGGGGGAGTGGTAGCTACCCTGGAAGGTAGGGATAGAATACAGAAGGACCTAAACAAACTGAAGGATTGGGCCAAAAGAAATCCCATGAGGTTCAACAAGGACAAGTGCAGAGTCCTGCACTTAGTACGGAAGAATCCCATGCACAGCTACAGACTGGGGACTGATGAGCTAGGCAGCAGCTCTGCAGAAAAGGACCTGGGGGTAACAGTGGATAAGAAGCTGGATGAGAGTCAGCAGTGTGCCCTGGTTGCCAAGAAGGCTAATAGCATATTGGGCTGCATTAGGAGGAGCTTTGCCAGCAGATCGCGGGAAGTGATTATTCCTCTCTATTTGGCATGGGTGAGGCTGCATTTGGAATATTGTGTTCAGTTTTGGGCCCCCCACTACAAAAAAGATGTGGAGAAGTTGGAGAGAGTCCAGCGGAGGGCAACAAAAATGGTTAGGGGGCTGGAGCACAAGACTTATGAGGAGAGGCTGAGGGAACTAGGCTTGTTCAATCTGCAGAAAAGAAGAATGAGGGGGGGATTTGATAGCAGCCTTTAACTACCTGAAAGGGGGTTCCAGGGAGGATGGAGCTAGGCTGTTCTCAGTGGTGGCAGATGACAGAACAAGGAGCAATGGTCTCAAGTTGCAGTGGGGGAGGTCTAGGTTGGACATTAGGAAAAAGTTTTTCACTAGGAGGGTGGTGAAGCACTGGAATGGGTTACCTAGGGAGGTGGTGGAATCTCCATCTGTAGAGGTTTTTAAGCTGAGGCTGGACAAAACCCTCGCTGGGATTATTTAGCTGAGGTTAGTTCTGCTTTGAGCAGGGGGTTGGACTAGATGACCTCCTGATGTCCCTTCCAATTCTATGATTTAGAAAAGTACACAAATAAGGTCCCTTGTAAGCAAGAATACTGAATCTGCAAACAAACAGTTAATCGTAAACTGAAATGTGATGCCAACAAAAAAAATGGAGCAAAAATAAATACAAATGCAAATATTCTATAAAGGCACAAAATACATGCTGATCATTTGTTAACATTATCTAAGCTAACAATTTCACACAAAACCCCCAACTTACAGCATTTTCCTCCTTAGATGAAGGTGTTAACAGCAAACTACTTCTACCACGCACGATTTCCACTGAATTTCCTAAAAACAAAGAAGTGTTTATAAAATGGATTGATTTCATAAAACCAAAACAGGAATGGTATTAACTGTTTACAAAAAGCATGAAAAAGAAATTATTATTTGAAGCTAGGGAAAATTGTAGATCTTCCATTTGTACAAATTAAGAGCAAAAAACACAAAATCACAAGTGTCACAGCTTCTTGTATTATAATTGACTAACTAACTTTTGACACAAATCATTCTTATCAAATACATCACTGAAACTACAGTATCCAATAAAAACAAGATGTTCTATCACTTGATACAAGAGGTTTGATGAATACAAATTGCACTACTTAAGTCCACGGATGGGACTTCAAGAAAGTATAACCCCATATCCAACATCCCGATATCCAAATCCCCTCCTCTTGCCCTTCAGAGCCCAGCTGTGGGTTGCCCCCTGGCCCACACACCTGCATCCCCCTTTCCACCTAGAGCTCAGTTGCAGGTTCTGCTCCATGCAGCTTTGTTACTGCTTGGCTGGGGGACGTGATGTGGCCTTCCCTTCCTCACTCTTTGCTAGAGCTGGCACAGTCAGGTCTCCCGGGCCTGCTCCTGTCTCTGGGCAGATGAGGATCAGACCCAGCAAGTAGCCAAAATGTGCATAGCCTCCATCCCCACCAGGCCAGGCACCCTGCTCACTGCGGGGCCAAAGCTCTCACAATACCTCCTTTGTTCAGGGTGTGCCAGGAACCACAGCCCACCTGCACAGGCACCTTGAGAGGGGAACCGAGCTCTGCCAGATCCAGAGGCCCCCAACATCTCTACAGGGAAAAATTAAATTCTGTGCAGAACATTAATTCTGTGCAAATTCTACATTTCACAGTGGCACAGAATTCCCCCAGAAGTATTGTATGCTTGTTGCTGTGTGAAAGACTGACACAAGCAAGGGGAAACTCCAGGTAACAAGACATAAGCAGTCCCTGAAATTATGAACTTTTTTAAAGTGACTGGATTATAATTTAAGTCTCCCTTTAATGAGTTTTATTCTTTATTTAGATACGTTTACAATTGTTATGCATGTTTACATATACACAAGCATAAACAAATATTGTCGTACCACTCATGTAAACTGTATTCAGACTGATGACCTTTATCAAACTGGAATTTCAGATTAGTGAGGAAATTTATTAAATAAGCCTTTTCCCTCCCTTCTGTACATTACATGTATGAGCATGTTGTATAGTGCTACAAAAAGGCAAGTCTTCACATAGCTACAGAAATGCACGCTATTTAAAAGAAGGTATTTTCTCTCACCTGTTAGTATTCTCTCACTCATCTTTGATCCAAACACTTCCTTGTTAAAGTCATTCACCACTCCACTCTTGCAGTTAGAACTAGAATCTCCTGAACCATTCTCACGACTAGCAAAGAACTGTTTAGTTTGTTCACAAAATAAGAAGTTTTTGTTGAATAATCCAGAAGTTCTAACTCCAAGTTCAGAGCTTTTCAAACTGAAGTTGGGATAGGTGCGAGGGCTTCTTAAGGATTCACTTGAGGCTTTGGTCTCCTTGCTCTTTATATGAAATCGTGGGCCCATCTTGTAAACATCCACACCCAAATAATTCCCTGACATCCCGTAAAGTTATTATTTTACAATTACAAAAACCTAGAGAAAAATAGTTAAAACGTATGTTAAACTGGATAAAGCATTCAACTCTGACTTTTAAAATACTTAAATATAACTTTGTTTTAACAATGCTCATTAAACTAATGAAGAAAATAAACTATAAATGATTATCCTAAAAGAAAGGTGTTTTAAATTTCTTCCTTAAAATTTCAACCACTGTTGTCATTCCAGACAGACAACTCAGTTCATTAGAAAAGAACTCTCAAATGGGTCGTGATGGTGCACAGAAACAAATCTGTCTCAATTGAGCTGTCCATATTTTAAGTCAACCCATGCCTCTGTTAAGGCTCTGCTTTTCAATGGGTATTTTTTTGGCATTTGGGACTGGCCTCCACTAGAAACTTAGGCTGACATCATTCACCTTGTGTGGCCCTAACTTTGCACGTCTCTACATTGAAATTTGTCTTCAGCCGACATAAGCTTCCTGTTAGTGATGCAGTAACACCACCACCCCGAGTGGCACTGAGCCATGATCAACACACTTAGGTCAACACAGTGCAAGTGTAGACACTGCGTGAACTATGTCAACTCTAACAGTCCTCCAGCAGCTGTCCCACAATGCCTGACAGTGATTGCTCTGGTCACAACTGTGAACTCCACTGCCCAAGGGTTATGGAGACCAGAATCTTCCCCGTTAAATATATATTTTTGAAATGCCTTTTCCCAACTGCCCAGATAGCAGCTTTCCCTTGTTGTGTGCAACTGCCCAACTGGTCATGCCATTTACATATTCTAGACACTGTCCAGGCAGGAGTAGACAGGAGGTACTGTGGTCTGTGGGGAGAAGAGGCTGTACTGAATCAGCAATAGAGCAGTTCTAGAAATGTGGTCATCTATGAAAAGACTGGATAGGGGATGCAAGCAAAGGGGAACAACAGGGATCAGCAGCAGTATCACATGAAAATGAAGGAACTGTTTCAGGCAGCCCACAAGGCCAAGGGGGCCAACAGTCAATCTAGTGCCTAGCCACAAACCTACTTTTACAACTAGCTGCTTGCCACACTTGGTGGAGACCCCACCAGCACCCTGCACAGCACTGCTAATACCTCTTAGGAACCCAAGACAGACACACCTGTCATTGACGGCAAGGAGGTGGTGGTGGATGGGGGATCTGCAGTGCAGCATTGAGGGCATCCAGCTATGTCCCGAGCTAGGACCTGTTTGAGATGCCATTACAGTCTAGCCAATCCCACCGCTGAGCATGGATGAGCCTGATGCATGGGAAGGAACCTTGGGTAAATGTGTGAATTTTTTTTTTCCATTATAATGTTTAAATGTACAGATGGTGCCAGGCACCAATTTATCTGAACAAAGGTATTGACATTTCATTGTTTTACTTGTACAAGAAGAGGTAGCAGTCCACCAATGATGGGAGAGGATTAGCAAGTGGTATATGTGGCAGTGCTTACGTACTCAGGGATGTCCCTTGAATTCTCCTGAGAGATCTCTACGGGCAGATCTACACTGCTAGCAAAATTCGGCAGCAATCCATAGGAGTTACGCAAGCTCCTCTGTGTATCTTGCGTATCTCCCATGGACTTCTTAACTTCCATTTAGTGTGCTGTCTCCATTGCGCTGTGTCGACAAGAAATGTGTTCCCATCAATGCAGCGCTATGCCCTTTTTGGAGGTGGTTTTAGTATATCAACTTCCGGACTGATTGAGCAGGTCTTCACTGCCGCTCAATCAATCCAAAAAAATTGATCTGCTGCTGTCAGTGTGTACATAGCCTATGAAATTTCTATGGAGATACTCTGAAATCCTCTCCTGAAGATTTCTAGAGATGGCAGCCTTATTTTTTCTTCTGCAACTGAAAGTTTTCCTATACCAGTCACAATTCTACAAGCACCATTGCTTTAAACAGGCTAACAGCATGCAGGCCCAGGCAGCTTGGGAATATCAGCAGCAGCTGTGCCCTCCGTGCCTGTGTTACCCTCAGGAGTGAGATATCAGCTAACAAGCATCAGTGCCTATAGAAAATAGCGGCACTATTCAGAAACATTGCCCTGTACTCATACCTAGAAACAAAGGACAAAGTTTTATTGTTTCACGCAAATGAAGAACGCCCTCCTCATTTTCATTCCCCCTCCTCCATGCGCCTCATCGGCCACACTCACCACAGCTGGAACTAGAGAGCCGCGGGGTGCAGCAGTGCTTCCAAACTGAACTGGGATTTTCAGAAGGGCCTAAGCATTTCTCTACAAGGTAAACCTGCCCCAGCCAGCGATTGCAGAACGCAGCACTCCCAGGAACTCCCAGTGTGGCTGTTCTTATCCCAGAACAACAGTGCGTCTTGCAATGCACTCCTGGACTAAGGTAATTTGGGAACAGGCACTCTTAGTCCAGACTAAGAGCATCCACACCAGGGCGAGAGGGAGGTTACTCCAGCATGGCCACAGAGCTTTACATTCACACCCCATCTTCCTCCACAATAACTGCCAAGGCTCAACAAGCGCCTGCCCCCCACTGATTTTCATCACCGCCACCACCACCACGTGCCCGGCTTTCCCGCCGAGCTGCACAATGGGGATAATAACCACGCCCCCCCCCATGCCCAGAGCCAGCTGTGTGTGTGCGTGTGCGAGGGCGCTGGGGGCCCCACGTCCCAGCCAGCCCAGACCCAGGCCCAGCCTAGGGAAGCGGCCCCGCTCTGGGCCCCTGCCCCGGCCAGCGGCGTGCTGCTCACTGCCGAGATCAGCCCCGGCCCCACGCTGCAGGGAGCCTGGCCGCAGCGCTGCCCGCGGAAGGGGCCGAAGGCCCGGCCTGGCCCACCCCAGCTCTGCTCTGCTCACAGCGTCTGGCCTTGCCACGAGCCGGCCGGTAGCGTCGAGCCCGCACCGCGCCGCAATCGCTGGCCACCCGACGGCAGCACGCTCAGGCCCAGGCGGGCTCAGGGTCAGTCAGTGCCTCTCGCGAGCGCCCCCCACGTGCACGCCGCTCACCGAGCCCATTCGCCAGCCTCGCCCTCACACCCGGCCCGGCCCCGCCCCGCCCCGCCCACTTCTGCTCGCGCCTCGCCTGCCGTGGTGGCGGCCCCGCACGTGCGCGGGCACAGGGCGGGGCAGGCGGGCTGGAGGTGGACGGGGCCGGGCCGGGCCGGGGGCAGTGAAGCAGGCGCGGGCGCTGAGGGCACAGCAGAGCCAGTCTGTTCTCGAAGCTTGCTGCGGGTCTGGCCGCAGACTGCGGCTGCTGTAGGCTGGGTGCAGGGCGGGTAATAGCCCTGCAGAGCCCGCCCCCAGTGGGTGTCAGGGCTGTGCTGCACAAGCACTGGGCTGGGGTCTGGGCTGCCTCTTGGGCTGCAGCCGCGTCTGCACTTTGCACCCGGACCCACCCCGCAGGTTCCACATGCAGTGTCCCCTCGGCGGCGTGTTGCGCTGCAGTGTGTAAACTCCCTGCCAGGTGCAGAACCAGCGCTGCTCTACACTGAGGGGTGAGATCTATACGGGGAGCGTATGTCAGTCTAGTTATGGCAGCGTCTACACTACAGCCTCCCTCCCAGCCCTGTACTGCCCTGCTACACCCACCTCATAGCTCCGCCTCCAGGAGAGCCCCAAGCCTATGTTGGTGCACTTAGCACAAGGCACTTACCTTGGTTGTTCCACAGCAGGAGCCGTGAAATTGACAAGGCTGCCAGGTTGGGGCAATGGAGAAGCAGGGACAGCTGGACCCTGCTCCCCAAGAACAAGAAGCCACCCTTGTGATTCTATGATTCTATAAACTTTCCAGGGAAAAGGCTTAAAGCCACTGATCTGCAGCCATTCAATTGTCAGCAGAAACAGTCAAACATCCCTCTTCCAGCTGCACCTCCACCCGTGGGAGTTGTAGAAGAGATAAGGTGCTGACAGGCTGGCAGCATTTTAACCACCATGGTTTCTAGAGCTGCTCCAGGGAGAGTCAGGCAACATGCACCGTGTAGTCTGGAACGCCCTGGGGTGCTAGCAGTCAGGGCGCTGCTGTAGGAAATTTTAAGAGAGTAATCTTAGTACAGACAAGCCCCATGAGACTTTCTAAACCCCACAACCCCCCTCTTCCCCAGTCCAGAGAGAGCAATTGATCTTCAGCCGAGCAGCATCAAGGCTTATGGTGATGTTAAGATTCAGAATGTTTATATTGCCACTTAGTACGAGCTACAGGTACTAGGGCACTTCCCCAGCACAGGGGCCCTCTTGTGTGAAACAGGCTCAGTACAAGCCAGTGTCTCTAGTTATCACTGTTTCCAGCCTCTCTTAGCCCAATGCTCGCTAGAGCTTTACTTCTCGGCCATGCAGCATCAACGTGACACCCCCTGTGCAGGCACAAACCCTCGCCTTCAGATCAGCCACGAGGAGAAACCTTAGATTGTTCTCACTGCCCAAGAACAAGGTGATTTGCCCCAGGCAAGTCAAACTTTGCAGTAAATCGTTCCAGAGGGGTAGCCGTGTTAGAGAGTTGATTCTCTCGAAAGCTCATGTACAAAATTATTAAACTTGTTAGTCTTTAAAGTGCCACAGAACCCCCAGGGTTTTTGTTGTTTTTTTTTTTTTGCAGTAAATGCACGTCCCCTACAGCAGCTCATTCTGCGTGTCAAAGGCCCAAGGCCACCTCTGGGAAATGGGGCTTTGCTCACCTTTCCCCCAGCAGCATGGTTTCACTGCAGGTCCTGGGGCAGGCAGAGAAGGCTGCAGTTTTCAAGCTCTCCCACAGCTTCCCCTGTTCTTTTCATGTTGCCAAATGTAAAATATGACAGATTTTTAAAAATAATGCAGCCACTTCCCTGCCTTGGTGGACACTGGCCACAACCGTTTGCAAGTTTCCTTTTTTTTTTTTTTTTTTTTGCTGTGTGAACAAAAAGGAAAATGCTCCCAAGCCCCACTTGCCAGCCCCCTGCCCCGAGTTTCTGTTGCTTTGTTTAAAACACGCCCTATGCATAATTTATTCGCTCCTTTGAGAGAGTCAACAGGAAAAATCCCAGCTATGGCTTTGTATAGGTGAGATACAAAGGGAGGGAAATGGGTTTGTGCCCTCATCTTCTGCTTCTTTATGAAGTGAGCCTGAAAGTTTGGGACGGTGGCGTAGCAAGGGAGGAAAAGGAAGGTTTGGCTTATTTCTACACTAGGAAAATCAGGACTGGCAGTCTAGTTACCCCCGTTTAGCTGGAAGAACGTTTGTTGTTCTTAGACACTCAGGAGTGGGCTACCCAGGTTTTGTGCCCTTAACATTCCATCTTACACACAGATCTGGTAAAGGTAGCCAGCGCCTACTGACGCTGGTGGGATTTTTAGGTGCTGTCCTATAAATGATGTTAGGGCAAGTGGAGCCTTGGTAAAGCAGCATTTTAATTACTGTAAATCTAAATAAATAGGTAAAGTGGCACAGCCCCTTATGTGGACACAGTGAGCGCGCTATAACGATGCTCGGCCTGGTGTGGTATAGCACACAACTGTGCTTACCAGTGTAACTTCACCCCCACTAGCAGGTTCTACCACTAACTAGATAAGTTTCTAAACAAATCTAATTAGAGCAGGACAAAAACCTGTGCCTCGGCCTTGTACAAGAACCTTGCGTAGGGCAGATCCTCAGCTAGTGTAAATAATCTATGCTCCACTGACTCCCAAGGAGCCAGGGTGACTTGCACCAGTTGTGGACCTGCCCCAGATGCAGATTAGGCTCTGGGGGTGCTGAATCTTTCAACGACTGTCCACCCCCACCCCCACCAGTGTCGGATGCTGAAGTGAAATGTGTTTATAAAAAGGCAAGAATCTGAATAAATCGCTCCTTTCAATACTGGGCATGCCAGGTCCTCCTCCAGGCAGCCTCAGCCTTCAGGCAAAACTGGGCAGGGAAGATCCATGTTTCCAAGGTAACAAAACCCAACAGTGGGGGCCGGGAACTCTCAGATAGCAAACGAGCACAGCTGCCAGGTTGGTCGTTGGCAGGTCACCTTTAAAATCACTTACACAGTGCATAGGCAAGCTACTCACCGAAGAATGACATTATTTCACCGCTACATTTGAGACAAGCTCCAGCGTGCGATATGATTTACAGCTAGGGCTATACAGATCTGATAGCAGGATACCTCTAGACATGCCGTATTGTCAGCAGTTGCCTTGGTAACTTAATTAATTGGCTCTCTAATTGTAACCACAGCTAGGTAGAGCTAGACAGCATAGGTAGAACTGTAATTCCAGCTGTCCCACTGCTTGTGTAGGAGTCACACCAATTGCTTCAGTCCTCTCTGAAAAGTTAGGGTGGGATTTTTCAAGTGCATTTGGTGTTGGCCCAACTCTGCTCCCACTGAAATCATCAGATTTACCTTGGACTTCAATGGCAGCAAAGTCAGGATGACCTAGGACACTTCTGAACATTGGGGGTTAATTGGTTAATTGAGCCCATTGGAGCATTGGTTGGAGCATTGCTTAATTAACCATGGAGGTCATGCCCACTAACCTCCATTTGGGGGGTTAACCCCCATGCTCAATTAAACTAAAAAGAAGATTAAAGAAAAGAACTGGGGCAAGGGGACAAAAGGGGATGGATAAATGAATGATTAAATAAACCGCACAATAATCAGACTGTCCCTCAAATGAAAATGATCCTTTCTAGTCACTAAAGGTAAATAAACTCTCACATGGAATACAGAGGCAAGTTTTTGCAACCCCATAGACTATCTGCAGCGGTCAGATCCTCAGTGTGCAGACTGACCTTTATGTTGGAGCTCCTTATGGCAGCATGAATAAAGGTATTTGGTAAACTAAAATGATTAAAGGAGTGTATGGGCCAGACCATTGTTTCTGTGTGATGTGGTGCTGCATACCCCTTCAACTCCTTCACTTAGCTGTCCACCCACAGACCAAGACTTTCCTCCTGTTTAAGTTCTTTCCCATCTATCTAGCTGAACTATCTCCAGGACTCATGTTTAAGGAGGTCCTTTGTAAGACAGATTTCTCATTGGGTGGAGCGGGTCCAAGGTAGCTCAAATTTTGGCCTTCCCTTGGCTTCCAAGAGCCAGGGTGGCCTAATGGTTGAGACTGCCAGACATTCCCCTCACTCTGGATCCAGCTTGTGGCTGGTAATTGTTTGGGTGGGGGACCAGCTTCACTCCCTGCCCAGTGCTTTGAACAGCCATATAGTTTCAGGGACAGCTAGCTGAGTGAGTACATCCCCATGAAGCTGCGTGCTTCTGGTCAGCTGGGCCAATGGGGCTGAGAGGAAAAATGGAATTCTCTCCCTACTCTGCAGGGTGTTGCTCGGGAGTTGTGTTTCCTTCTTCTGCTGGATGCTGACACTCACCGGCACCGTGTCTGACCACTCTCAGTGCCTGTGTCTGGATGATTTCAGCCGTGCACAGGCTGTTGACTCCTGCAATTTGTTGTCTTGGCATCTCAATCTGACCTCTGGCCCAGTACCTCCTCCTCTTCTTCTGGATCCCAGACCCCACTGCTGGGATGTGTCTCTCAAGCACAAGCTAGGCAGGCAGCTTCAATTCGGAGCCTCAGCCTCTGTAGCTTCTCTTTGTCTGTGTGAGTTAGTAGGAGAGGCGTCTCTCAGGCTCCCCAGATGGCCAGGGGGATACACAGTTTTAAAGCACCAGAATGAGGAGTTCTCATTGGTGGGCTTCCTGGCCATATGCTGAAAGGGGAGACAAAAGCCCACTGAGGCAAAATGCTTCCTACTGCTTTCTCTGGGGCTGTAAACCTCGATCCTGTCTCCCCACTACTGATACGAGTCATAAATGTTTTTTTCTGCTGTCCCAATGGATATTAGGGTGCAAAGCAATATACTCTTTGGGCTAGAATCTCTTACCAGGGTTACTCAGGTGAATAAGTGGCAACGTTAGGAAGGGAATCCAGAAGTACTGAGCTCAGATCTCCTACTATAGAGTAGTAGCAGACCTTTAACCACTAATCTATGTTCCCTCCATTGATGAACAACATAATGGAAAACTCCATTCCTGGACTGAGTTTAAACACAGTTTAAATGAGTAACTGCAATGTGAGATGGATGTTACAACTTAATCCGCAATAGCAGCACACACATCTAGCATACTGGAGTCTTCTTTTGTTTGGTTACAATAACAAGACCAGATTAGCAGAGATCCAATCATCAAAATCATACAGAGATGGAAAATTCCACAAGACAATGATAATCAAGAGTCAGAAAATGGTGGAGGTCAAAATGTGAGGGCCTAGATTTCCTAAAAACTATAGGTTTTGTGGGTCTTCCTCCTCCTTTTCTCCAATATGTTTGTCTAGAAGTTTATTGTGTTTTTCTTTCTAGATCTAGTTAGTTAGTAATATCTTCCTGCAATTTTTTTCTCACCTGTCAAAGCATGAAATTCAAATCAAGTGTTTTTGTTCCACTAACTGAGATTTATATTTGATTTATATTTAGGATTTGTATCTCAACACGTTGGGTAATATTTTTTAAAATGAGGAAGAGCTGCACCCCTGATAAATATGCAACAACAACAGAATATTGCCAATTGGTATTAACAAAGCAACTGTACTTGTTACAACCAGTCAGTCATCCAGTGGCAAGAAAATAGAAGCCAGAAATTAAAGGAAAAGGGGAAGGACTAAGAAGAAAAAATGACAAGGGGAAAAGCACAGAAGATGGGATGATAGGAAAAGAGAACATGAATCTGAGGAAAAAATGGAGAGTTGGATAAACATTCAGAAGCAAAAATAAAACAGAAGAGTATGAGAAAGTTTTATAATTTAATGAATATAATATTAGAGCAGCTCTATGGCACACACACAAATGTGAAACAATAGTAGCATAGTCATATAGCATGTAATATAGTAATTAACTAGATAAATAATGTCATTATACTTTGCACTCATATTTACCCTAAGATCTATAAGTATATTTACAGTAATTAAACTGTGGTTCCACTGAATAAAATGACTCTCTCAAAGTGGCACAGTGAGGTTCCATGATTACAGTACTCTTAACATTTATGTCAAGATTTACTCAGTGTAGAGATAAATAAAAATGTGTTTCTTCAAAATGCGGTCCCTGCGGAACCCATGCTGGGTTCTCAGAATCAAGCTGGGTATTTTCCTTCATCCTTCCTCAAAAAAAGGTATTACATTTGGTTGTTAGAATTTGTTCAACTCTTTCATCCATTCAGACAAGAGGTTTCATTGAAAGCAATTTTTCACATGAACAAATACTTTCTGATTTTTTTCAAAATTAAAAAAGATATCCGATTTTTGGTGTAAAAATATAATAAAAATATTTTTCCATTTCACTATAAGAAGGTAATTTTCAGAATGTTAATTTTCAGAATTGGGTGCAGGGGTGATTTTTTTAAAAACAAATTTCCTGTCTTTTCCTACTGGGAAAAAGGTGAGACAAATGTCAGAAGAAATAGAGAAAAAATACTCTTGCTTGCTTACTTATTTTTTTTCATTGGAAAAGTATGAAAAAATTTTTTTTAAATGTGAGACAAAGTTTGTTTCCATCTCCATATTCTCTATGAAAAATAAAGGATTATTTGTGTAATGTCTTTTATGTCACACTACAAATATACCTATTGCTGGCTGTTTGCCATCTTCTGATTATTATTATTATTATAGCGCTTCGGAGCTTCAACAGAACAGGAGTTTGTTCAGTATTATGCAGAAAACCAACAAAGAATAGAGTTCCTACCTCAGAGAGTTTAAAACCTACATGTCCAACAGGATGCAATAGGTGGAAAAAACAGATATATGCAGTGGGAATAGGTTGTGAGGGTGAGATTACCTCACAGCAAACACAGTTTAGCAGAAAACGGAAGTCAATTGTACAGCCAATGCCAGATGGGAGATGTGGGCTCAGAGCCACAGGGATCTAGCAGATTCAGTGATGGCCCACTCTGCTTCAACCTCAGGCATTTCATGTGAAAATCTCCCTGCTCCTCACTCAATAGTGAGTGATGAGGGATAGAAAATCATAAACCAATTAACAATGCCTGCAGATAAGACTTTCCAAATCCTCCAAAAATGAAGAGAATCTTACCTTTAGCCAGTTGTTTTAAAATGGAAGGAGGGAGGTGGAGTATGACAATGAGTAAAAAACTGCTGAAATCACCCTCAAATGAAAAATAGAAGTCTCCGATTACCTGCCCAGTCCTGGCATGCAATCACCCCCAGATGGTGGAACCATATTGTTAACTTAATGCTCAGAGACCAGCGGCATTTTCTATGTCATGATATAAGTGATAGATTGCACGAAACACAGGGTGACCCTGATCTAGTGACCTAAAACAGAGCTAAGAAGTACCATGCTATCATTTCCTTCTGTCACAGGGTTTTGCATAGACACCCATAACCATTGTATTCCCATATAAAAACAATTAAAAGAAGAATTAAAGTCGCTGAGGCAATCTCACAGAATGTGTACTTAGCAGCAGAACAACACAATCAAAGTGGGAGCCTTGTCTCTTTACTATCCTGGTGTGGTAATCGGTGTGTTGGTCACCGACGTTTATTAGTGTAGGCTGCGTGCGTGTGTTTTTGTGTAGATGCTGTTTCAGCTTTGGCCAGGAAACCGAGACGGCTTTTACGATTGAATAAATTGACACGACCACGGATTAGCTGAGCAACGAAGGCACCCAGGCCAGGTTTATTGCGTGCGGCACAATGAGAAGTGACCTACAGAGTATCTCTGGGTTAGTTTCATATAGGGGGCGTTACAATGGCCACAGCCCAACAGCAGGACTTTCTGTTATCCCCTAGACCGAACAACATTATTTCCTTTAATACCCTTTTTTATACATTGTTACATACAGTTTTGTTTTGCCCCCTTTAACGTAGGTAGTTGCCACCCTCTTAACGTAGTTTAATACCACCTTTTTCCATTAATTGGCTACATTGGGCAAAACAACTTTATGTATCACCTTCTGTCACAGGGATGTGTAAGGCTTGAGACTGTTTTCAGCTAACAAGTTGTACATTAAAACTTATGTAAATGGCTAATCCTCAAGGACAATGGCTCGTGCAAACATCTGATGACCCAGGTAGCCAGATGTCCTCTTAGTGGTTTTAATTTCGATACGAACATCACATTTGCTTTTAGAATTTCTGTCTGTCTGCCACCTATCTGTAAAGATTCCCCCCCTTTTCCCGCCATGCTACCCTCCCCCCGCCATGGAGTGTAACCCTAGCATCCTTGATGTAAGTGAAGTGATTAAAAGTGTCTCTGCATGCATATAATGACCATTATCACTGTTGTCTCTCGGTATGGGACAATGCCTGTATTTGTAAGTGAATAGATAAAGAATTTAAAATCGATAAAGAAAGGGTATACAATTTACCACTGTAACATCAGGCAGCTGAAGCTGATGTTTGCAGAACAAACCCAAAGTCTCCGTGTCTTTACCCCATTTTTACAGAGATCCATCTCCATACAGTTCTATGGGTCTTGCTATGTCATGCTGCTTTTGCATGCTGGTGTGGTCGTCAATCACCTGTCTGTTCTTGCAAGCATGACCGTTTTCATGTTCTCTTTCACACTTTGTCTTGTTCCTGTCCTTGAGGTGGACTCATTTGGACTTGGGGTTATCTCGCTCTGCCTTTTTCAGCCATCTGGATCGTAAGAGTTGTTACAAGAAGTCTTGCTACACTCCCTCCCTTTTGTTATCAGGGAACAGAGTTGTTGCCTTTATCACACACACACACCATTCATCTTTCAGCCACACTAACTAACTTCTACTTCAAAGAAAAACTGCAGTATTAAGGGGAACTTCTCTTAAAACTTTCCAAGCTGTGTCCTTGTGCCCAGAACATCACATTTGATTACATTAGCCAAATAGTATCACTTTACTGGTATAAACTTTGGTTTTTTAAAGGGCCAATACATGGAGAAATGTATGTTAGATATTTGCTATCTTTTTTCTTAAAGTTATCAGAAATGTGATCAGTCAAACCAATTACATTCTGCCATATAAAATTAGGTTACTGAAGTGACACTAGATGAAGCACTTTTAGTATCAAAAGTCAGAGGCTAGTATCAGAAAAATAGTAGAACTCTAAACTTCCTATCTCTGATCACCTTAAAGCTGCTGCAGTCTGGACAGGAAAATGCTGTTGATTTTCATCTTCTTTATATTAAAGAATTTTGTGGGTTGACGAATGCTCTCAACCTATAACGTTGAATGACCTATTATCAAGTAGCATGTTAGAAGTCTGCAAATGGCTCCCACAGAACATTTTCCAGTCCATTAAATCAAAGACTAATTTTAAAGAAAGTATAAAACTCAATCCTGCAACTTTTTCCCCCACAATTAATCCTTGCTCCTGTGGGAAGTCCCATTAAACTGATCCTGGAGGTGCTGAGTACCTGTGGCTTCCATTAAAATTTCACTAGACATGTCATTTAAAGATAGATACGTTTGGTAATAAACGACATGAATTACCTCAGTGATCCAAACTCCAGCTTAGCTGGAGACCACTGTGAAGCAAATGTCTGTTTCAGTGAAGTCACTGTGTATTTTAATGCTTTGTTTTTAACTAAGTTAATTTTGTGAATATTAATATATATGAAAATGAGTGATTGCCAGAAATGAAATTGGTGCCAAGCACAGTACAGTGCAGGTAGTCGTCATTGTACAAGTTCCCCTGCACAGCTCTGCCAATGCAGCTGAATCTTGGAAAGAAACAGCCTGCAGTTTCTCTTACAGACCTTTTTTTTCTTCTTTTTTTGAGCTGGAAGTGCCATTTATGTCAAATTATGCTGAATTGCAGGGTGTTTTTGTAATGAAGGCCACTGCTCACTGAGAGCTAGGATGAGATCAGACCACGAAATTCACTTCTTTTGACCACTTTGAACATGAGTCTCCAGAAATGAAAGTCTAGTAGTGAATTAACCTGTTCATAATTTTGAATTAAGGTGTTTTCATGAAATCTTCCCAAACTGAAAATCAGTAGCACAAAATTAAGAGTGAAATCGCCTTTCACATCAAGGGGCTTTGGATCAGACTTTGTAGGCATAGTCCTACATTTGAGCCCTGATTCACTCAGGCACAGGCTTAAGTGCTTTGTTGAATCAGGGCCTTGACATAGGCCATAAGATAAATTAGTGTTTCAGTGTTAGACATGGGGAATAAAGCAAAATGCTCTAGTTTCATTGCCACACTTTCAGAACTCATCCCTGATTGATATTAAAACAGGTCGTGTTTAGATAATTTTGCATCCAAACAATAACTTCAAAGATTCGTGGAGCTCCCATCTCTTTAAAGAGATCAAATGGAATAAAAAAAAGAAAAACCTAAACTGATTTTCTATGCTCACCTCCACTAGGCTTGCAGCCCCTTTCTTGCCTTTTATTTGCTAATTCTGATTCTAATACCTTTTGCATAGCAATACTATGGTGCCTTTGGCAGCACAAAGATTAGAGCCAGCTCATTTTTTATTGAACTGGACGAACAGCACCCACTCGCTCTCAGATTGTTCAATGGATATTGGGATTCTTAATGAATGGGACGTTTATTTTCATGCCAGCTCAACTACCAACACTGACAAGATTAGCATACATTTTGACAACTGCACAACCATAAGGTGTTAGTAAAATGGGCCTTTTATCTTCGAGTCTAATTTACTTTAGTTATACTCATTAAAAATGTTTTTTGTACGAAAGGGATTTCTGTAAGGGACATTCTGGCAACAGCAAGGTCAAGTGCCTCATTGCCAGTATCAGCTATTCTGACACAAGGAAAGTAGAAGCAAGTTTTAATGAGAAATGTCTACTGTGCCAGGAGTTTAAGATAATAACTGATTGCTTTGTTATGGATGAGGTTAACCACATTTTTGCATGGTTGGTAGCTTTTTTTTTCTGTGGCCATTTGCATAGTTTTGAGTTAAAAAAAATAAGTCTTGCATGCTTTATCCTCTTCTACCTGCATGAAGCCTACTTATGGGGCCAATTACAACACCCTTCCTCACACTAACTAGCACCTTACACCACAAGTAGTCCCATTTGAGAAGTAAAGGCTTACCTTTACTTCGCCACACACAGTTATACCAATCTAACTGAAGGTGTAATATCAAACTGATTTATTTAAACCAAGTGCACAAGACTGTGTGAACATTAGCTCATTTTGGTTTCTCTCTTAAACCAAAGAGTTTAAGTAAGTCAATGCACGTCCACATGTAGACAAGGCCTGAGTAAGAGTCTCACAATCTGGTGCCCTTTGCATAAGGGTTGGGGAGGTCTAGGTTGGACATTAGGAAAAAGTTTTTCACTAGGAGGGTGGTGAAGCACTGGAATGGGTTACCTAGGGAGGTGGTGGAATCTCCGTCCTTAGAGGTTTTTAAGCTGTGGCTTGACAAAGCCCTGGCTGGGATGATATAGCTGAGGTTAGTCCTGCTTTGAGCAGGGGGTTGGACTAGATACCTCCTGAGGTCCCTTCCAACTCTAATATTCTATGATTCTATGATCATGCCCATGATTTTATGTTTTATTTTTTTGTTATTAAAAGTTGGGACTTGCTCCTGCTCCTCTTTGAGGCACTGGTATAATCGTCATTGATTTCACTGGAAACAAGATCAGGCTTCCAGTTTGAATAATACAGAAGCAATGCAGAAAAATGCTATTTTTCTTTTACTTAACCTGCAACCAGACTGAATAAATGTGGTACGGAGGACTAAACTTTTCCACTGAAGCATCAAACTGTCTCTCTGATAAAGAACCCCATTGCAAAGAATGTTATATTTCTTCTACAATAATAAGCAATGTCTCTTTCACGACAAATGAATTTTCATAGATGTTACCAAATTTGCCCGTCACCTTGGGGTATGCTCATTTATTGGGGTTACCTTCCTGGAAGGGGGGTGTGTGATTCTATTAATGCACTGCTTGTGTTACTTGTGTGTTCATATGGCTACAAGTCCCCTCCCAATGGAGCTATCCTGCAAGGCCTAAGGTTTTCAGGGCTGGGTTCCTCCAGCCCCAGATTCAAATAAACCCCCCACAGATACGCACACACACATTCCAGATTAACCGAGTGCATCTGAGCGGACCGGGCTATCAGCACTCTCAGCTGACCCCGTATATGTCCCTGAACTCAGCAGGCTGGCTGACACAGCACTTTCAGTAACCTCCTTGATGAGCAAACCCCACAGGATTTTTGGACACTCCAGGGATCTTCAGAGCAAGCTAGGGAAGCCAAGAACACAAAGGAGTAGATGAAGTTGGGAGAGAGAGAGAGACTGGCAACCAACTTGATTATAACAGTTAGTTTATTGCCAGGTATATACAACTTATGATACTAACAGTGATACCATGCAAGGAGAGAAAAACAATCAAACGCTTACAATACTACACAATTACAGTTGGGGTATTGGAGAAAGCTGTCCCAGGTTTGATTATAAAAGTAGAAAGTTATGACTGGACTAAAAGAGAGAGAGAGAGAGAGAGTGTTGGGGAGGGGAGTTGGGGGGGGTCTCACCACTCCGTGTAGCTCAGAGGTTCCCAGGAAACAGGCTGTTCAGCTTAGGGTCTAGAGCACTTGAGAGAGGCAGAGCCCCCAACATGATCAGTCAGGAAAAGGGAAAATTCCTGTGGAACTGTTGCAGCATTTGGATCCAGGCATCAGAACCCAGGTTTGAACTTGGAGAGATACATACAATTTTTGTATGTTAATAATATTACAAGAAATGAAACAAGGTGATAAACCACAAGCATTTGACAAGTAGATTAATTTTTCATGGAACACAGTCATAAAACTGCTCACAAGCAAAACACAATTCTGAACAGGTAGTATAGAAATGTTAATAACAAGAATTAGTTAAAATAAGCCTCTGAAAAGTTTTGCTCATAAGGTGGTTTGGTAAAATATGGGCCAGATTCTGATACTCTTACTCATGATAAGTAGCACCTTACTCAGAGAGTAGCCTGCAGTTTGAATGGATCTACACTGTAGTAAGGTACTAGCCAAAGTGGGTGAATGTATCAAAATCTATATATAGCTGCACTGCATACCTTTAGAAAACAAGAACCTGATTCTGCACCATTTAAATCAATTTGAGCCTTCCCTTTGAGTCTGAGGGGTGCAGGATAAGGTCCCTAATGACAATTTTGGAGTGTCTTAATTCTTGGAAGTAGTTTGCTATTTAATAATGTGCTATGAATTAAATTAAAAATAAACAAACTAGTAAATATCCTGCTAATTATGAAAAATTGCTTGTAAACAGAGTGGTCCTCAGCATTATCATTAAAATGTTAACTGAGAGAGAAAAAGTTATTATGAAAACATATAGCTTTAATTTGCAGACATGTAAACACTTTCGTACAATACAGACATATGATGCCAGAAATCAAAATGATGGTTAGTTTTAAGCATAACACTAATTTGCCTTGTTTACACAGATAAATTTGATGTAACCATCATACAAAAGATAGTTCCCAGCTCTTACAATGAAGTGGAAATGATGCGTCACTGATAAACCTACTGCTTTGTTGCAGAGAATGCATCAAAGAATAAATTATCAAGAAAATATGCCACCAGTCTTACAAATAAGATTTTGGAACTGATCCAAAAAACAAAGCCAACGAAAAGGAGCCAGGAATGGTAGCCAAAAAGGCAGAAATCAGATCTTTCACATAAAATACCAACCCAGAGAGGAGCAATAGTCAGCATAAACTAAGTTCTAGAATTGCTAATAATGCACAGTGTTTTTTGTTTCCACGTGACAAATTAGATTCAAAAGTATCACATAAAAATACCTGTTACACAACCAGAGTGATGGAATAATACTGACAGATTGCTGGAAGAACAAAAATATCAACACTTCTGGGACAAGTAAGGATTTAGCCATTCCCTTGCTTCCTTGCATCTGGCCCTGTTTATTGAGATGGACATGTGGGTGTGTATACATTTGCTGTAAGAAATGTTAAGTACAATTTTTCCATAATAACAGCAAGTGAACTGCTGGAGCAATGGTAGTTTGTGTGAAGATATTAAGTCTGTAATAAGTGAAAGCTGAAGATGTTACAGCAGTACAAATTTTGATTACATGACAATATTTTGCATCCACGGAACTACAGACCGGTCAGCCTCACTTCAATCCCTGGAAAAATCATGGAGCAGGTCCTTAAGGAATCCATTTTAAGGCACTTGGAAGAGAGGAAGGTGATCAGGAACAGTCAACACGGATTCACCAAGGGAAAGTCATGCCTGACCAACCTGATTGCTTTCTATGATGAGGAGACTGGCTCTGTGGATGTAGGGAAGGCGGTGGATGTGATATACCTTGACTTTAGCAAAGCTTTTGATACGGTCTCTCACAGTATTCTTATCAGCAAGTTAAAGAAGTATGGGTTGGATGAATGGACTATAAAATGGATAGAGAGCTGGCTAGAGCATAGGGCTCAATGAGTAGTGATCAATGGCTCCATGTCTAGCTGGCAACCGGTCACAAGCGGAGTTCCCCAGGGGTCGGTCCTGGGGCCGGTTTTGTTCAACATCTTCATTAATGATCTGGAGGATGGGGTAGATTGCACCCTCAGCAAGTTTGCGGATGACACTAAGCTGGGGGGAGTGGTAGATACCCTGGAAGGTAGGGATAGGATACAGAAGGATCTAAACAAACTGGAGGATTGGGCCAAAAGAAATCTAATGAGGTTCAACAAGGACAAGTGCAGAGTCCTGCACTTAGGACAGAAGAATCCCATGCACAGATACAGACTGGGGACCGATGAGCTAGGCAGCAGTTCTGCAGAAAAGGACCTGGGGGTAACAGTGGATAAGAAGCTGGAGATGAGTCAGCAGTGTGCCCTGGTTGCCAAGAAGGCTAATAGCATTTTGGTCTGCATTAGTAGGAGCATTGCCAGCAAATCACGGGAAGTGATTCTTCCCCTCTATTTGGCATTGGTGAGGCCGCATTTGGAGTATTGTGTCCAGTTTTGGGCCCCCCACTACAAAAAGGATGTGGAGAAGTTGGAGAGAGTCCAGCGGAGGGCAAGAAAAATGATTAGGGGTCTGGAGCACAGGACTTATGAGGAGAGGCTGAGGGAACTGGGCTTGTTTAGTCTGCAGAAGAGAAGAATGAGGGGGGATTTGATAGCAGCCTTTAACTACCTGAAAGGGGGTTCCAGGGAGGATGGAGCTAGGCTGTTCTCAATGATGGCAGATGACAGAACAAGGAGCAACGGTCTCAAGTTGCAGTGGGGAGGTCTAGGTTGGACATTAGGAAAAAGTTTTTCACTAGGAGGGTGGTGAAGCACTGGAATGGGTTACCTAGGGAGGTGGTGGAATCTCCATCTTTAGAGGTTTTTAAGCTGAGGCTTGACAAAGCCCTGGCTGGGATGATATAGCTGAGGTTAGTCCTGCTTGGAGCAGGGGGTTGGACTAGATACCTCCTGAGGTCCCTTCCAACTCTATGATTCTATGATCCTTGCTCAACAGGATTTGTTCTTGTTAATGCCTTTGCTATCATACTGTGTAAGTAATACTCACGAGGTAAAAATTCTGTTTTAGTAGTGCATTTTCTCTCCTCTTCTTTTTATCATACATACAGTGGAGTACACATTTCTTTTGTGTAAATATATGTATGTTTTATGTTAAAACCAATATATTTAAATATATTTTGCATTAATCTCATGGATAGTACCACAAACAGTTCCCTGCACAGTTCCTGATGCCGTGTTTAATGCATCAGTGTCTTACCTTGCTCTCGCTGTACAATCACTGAGCTGATTGGTTTATGATAGCTGCAAATGATGTTCATGTTTATAGACTGCTTGCTAGGTGTTAGTACGAAGATTTCATTAAAAAAGCTGTAATCTGAATCTGACTTTAAAAAAACCTGTAAACAGCTATTTACAGTTATAATATTATTAAGTTATAAATTAGTGGTCCTTCATTGTAACTGCCATCAACACATCCAGTCTGGGTATTGTCCAAGGTTCGTTAGACATCAGTTTGGATTGTCCACATGGAAATATTAAATATTAGAAATCTCCATTGGTTCATTCTCCCGCATATGAAGGTCAATTCTTCCATTTAGTGGGATTTGTACTTCTGAATTTTCATCTGCTCTGTGATGCTTTTTCCCTTTCCATAAACAGATGTAAATGCCCATCCCAGTTACTAAGGTGATTGACCCCAAGCTCATTATTGACAGGGCTACTAAGGTAGGCATGCAAGATGCTGACTCCATTTTTTTATGTGTAGGCTCTATTTGTGGCTCTTTTTCCTCTATATTAATGTCAGGTTCCTTTCTTAACAAACTTTCAGTATAACTCTCATTGCTCACTGTGTCATTGACAAAAAGGTTCACCATGACTGTGGAATGGAGAGACTCTGGATAGCCATGATCCCTAACTTTTACAAGTAGCCGGTAGAGACCATAGTCGTTCTGCATCAGATATTCTTCCAAGGTGATAATACCAGTTTTAGGGTCAATCCTAAATGATTCAGGTCGAGGACCTCTTCTACCTATGATGCTGTAAGCTATGACAGCATTCATGCCAGTGTCTTTATCTACAGCATAGACTTCTGTGATGGGAGAGCCAGGAAGAGTAAAAGGAAGTACCAACAAATAAGACATGTTAGACTGAGGAAACAAGACCAGTGGGGGGTTGTCATTTATGTCCAGAAGAAAGAGAGTTATTTTGGCAGTAGAGGACATGGCAGGGTCACCTCCATCAACAGCTTCAACCCACAAGACATAGAAACTTTGCTGCTCCCTGTCGAGGGAGACCTTAGCTCTCAGAACGCCTTTACCAGAATCTATCACAAAAATATCACTTCCATTTACGACTGAAAGGGCTACCCATCCGTTTCGCCCTGCATCAGCATCTGTAACACTGATAACTCCAATTTCACCAAAACCTGGAAAGTTTTCAGGTACAAAAAAGCTGAAATCCTTATTGATAAATCTAGGGCTATTGTCATTTTTATCCAACACTGTGATGGTGACAGTAGCTATCGATTCTCTGGGAGGCAATCCAGAATCTATGCTTTAACAGTATATCTGTATTTCTCTTTTTCTTCTCTGTCCAGTTGAGTGGAAACTGTAAGAACTCCTGTGGTTTTATCTAAAGAAAAATATGAAGGGGCATCAGGCCCTAGGAAATAGGACACTTTCCCTCTCTCTCCACTGTCAGCATCTGTTGCATGCAATTTGGTCAAGAAAGCACTGGGTGCATTATTTTCTTCAATAGATAATTCTATTAGTTGTTGAGGGAAAACTGGCGAGTTGTCATTATCATCCAGAACCTGCACTTTAATTATCTTGTTCACATGAAAGCCCTCTGAGTTCCATGCAACCACTGATATTTCATAAAGCTGCTGCACCTCATAGTCTAAAGGCCCTGTAGTCTCTAATAAATATTCATTGTTGTATGGTGACAATCTGAATGGTCCTTTGCCATCCAAAAAGCAATCCACTTTATATTTTTTGTCTGGGTCTTGTATGGTAAAAAATGCTATTGGTGTGTTAATAGGCTCCAATTCTTTCAAGTAAACCACGCCTTCTACTTCATGAGCTATAAAACGAGGGACCACTTCAAGAGGTCTCAGCATGACATTGATGATTGACACCAGCACAGTGATCACAGCAGGGATACAGCCAGGACCATTGGCCAATATGGTCAACCTATGCAGTCGGGGAGTGTCACCATGAATCTTACTGGAGAGTTTGATGGCTCCTGTGCTTTCATCCAGGTGGAACAAGTCTCTGGATGGCTGGAGGACCTTTTGGCTGTAAGAGTAGGTGATCTGGGCATTGGATCCCAGGTCCATGTCCACAGCGTGGATGGTGGCCACGTGTGTCCCTGTGCTGGAATTCCTAGAGACGGTGATGTTGAGCTCGGAGTCGCTGAACAGGGGGCAGTTGTCATTGATGTCGCTGATGCCAATGGTGAGGGTGACGCTACCCAGCAATGGCGGGGTCCCCCCATCCTCTGCAATGATAAGGGTGACATACTCCTCCCTAGTTTCCCTGTCCAGAGCCACCATCACAATCAGGTAGGGGATCCTCTCCCCACTCTGATTCTCCTCCACATCCAGGGTGAAGACCCCATAGTCGTCCTGAAGGCGGTAGGTCTGGACTGCATTGGTGCCTAGGTCCGGATCAAGGGCTGGGTGCTCTATGGCCAGGCGGGTGTCAACGGGGGCGTTCTCGGGCACCCAGAGGTGCATGTTGGGCACGGGGAAGCATGGCGCGTTGTCATTGATATCGCGGATGGCGATCTTCACCTTCACCAGGCGGAAAAGATCCTGGGGCAGCACCACCACATTCAGCAGCAGCAGGCAGGGCTCTGGGGATAGCGCCGGTGGGGAAGTGGATGAGCTGGCACCGTTCTCTAGGCACAGTGCCTCACGGTCGATCTGCAGGACTGAGGTATAGAGCTCCCCCGAGCGGTTGTCCAGGCTCACGTACTGGCCACCCAGCCCCTGGAAGGCAAGGCTGAAGGAAAGTGCAGGCTCCGTGCGATGGGATGGCAGCCCTTCTGCCACCGCCCCCTGCAGCTGCAGGTCCTGTGCCAGGTTCCCGATGAGCACCCCAGCCGGCAGCCCCTCGTTGATGCTGTAGAAGAGCTCGGTGGCGCGGCTGTAAGTAGTGAAGCAGTTGAAAAGGCCGATAAAGAGCAGGAAAAGGAACAAGTGCTGGGGAGAGAAAGGCACAGCGGGTTAGAGAGAAGCCGCCCCTGTTGTGCACCCAGACAGCCCACCTTGCCCACAAGCCGTAGCCTCTCTGAGATGAAATACATCATCTGTACTTCAAATACACCCCCCAACTGGACCCCAAATATACCACCACCTACCCCCAAATACAGCCCACCTTCACCCTAACTACATCACTGCCTGCACCACAAATACACCCTCTACAAACCAGATGTACGCTCATCTATGCCTAAATCATATCATTGCCTATCTGCCAATACACGCCCACCTGAACCCCAAATACACCAACATGTGCACCACAAACACACCACCAGCTACACCTCCTGCACCTCAAATACATCATCACCTACTCTCTAAACACATCCCCATCGGCACCACAAATACACTATCTACAAACCAGATGCACCCCATCTATGTTTGAAATATACCACCAACTACCCCCAAATACACTGTCATACATACCACCACCTACCCTCTCAGTACATCACCATCTGCAGCACAAACACACTGTCATGCTGTCTGGATGCGGGGGGGCCGAGGTGTATTCAGGAGCTCTGATTGCTCCTTTCTACACTAGTCTCGCGTTGTGTGTGTCACGCGGGCTGGCTTGAGGGGGGGCGGGGGCATTTAGTGTGTTGTGTGACATCGGTATGGCAGAATCATGGTATTGTGTGTGGGATGTGTCATGTCAGGTACCGTTAGAAGGAATATATTGTGCTGCGTAAGATACTAATGCTTATGTTCATGTATTATATGTAAAATGAAAGTTATGGATGCATTGCTATTTCTGTAGGTCAATTTGGGCTGGCTGGGACACACCCCAGACAGAGAGGCAGCAAGAAAATAGCCTGCTTCATGGCCCATTGAGACACTCACAGATGGGAGGTGTTAGGGAACCATTACAGACACATGGGTTACAGATTACAGGCCTTAATCAGATAAAAAGCCTGCATCCTCTCATGCAGTTAATTTGAGTCAGGGTCCTTTTTCAGCTGAGACAAAAAGGCTGGACAGACACGCAGACAGGTTCATAGGAAAAGAATCATTTATTCAGCTGAAGGCTTACAGAGAGAGTAAGCCCTGATTCCTTCTTCACTGCAGACTTTCATACCCTAGACATATGGGAGTGGAGCACCCTTATCTCTAAACCAGCTAATGCACACTTCCTGTTTCTTCCTGGTAGTTGTACTTATATGACATTCCCGTACATAGCTCCTTTCCTTTCCTGTTATTTTTCTGCTTACATGACACTTCTATTTTCTAACTGTGACATTTTCATGCATAACTTCCTTTTTCATTATTACCTATTTCTATACCTTAAGCTAATAATTCTTATTCCCTTACAGAGGGGCCCAAGCACACCTGAAGAGTCATCAGGATCGGCCCATGCGACTATGGACTCCAGTTTGGGTCTTGTGACTGCCCACAGGCCATATGGCCGGGCGAGGGGGTTTATAAGATCAAACCACAGGATCCATTTTGTCTTTGCTCCTGTCCAGTCTGCAGACACACACCGACCTCTGGATCAATTCATCCTGCAACTGTGAACCAGAGGGGACTATACAAGTCTGCAACTCCACATTTCTTCCAGAAACCTGATGTGTATGGACTTGTAATCAATTTGTATATCTGCAATTTACTTTAACTCTTTAACATTTCTTTCATGGTTTATTTCTTTCTTTTTACAATAAACCTTTAGTTTTAGATACTAAAGGATTGGCTGGCAGCGTGGGATTTTCAGTAAGATCCAAACCTATACTGATCTGGTGCTGCGGCTGACCCCTTGGGGTCAAAGGGAACCTTTTTAGCAAAGAGCAGAGAGTTCTAACTACTGGTCTCTTTACTGGACCTAGTGCTGATTTGGGAGCCAGGAACTGGAATGCAGTAAAGGGGGCTGTGGGCGTTTGTGTACTGGCTTCTGTGGGGATTCAGAAGTGCTGCTTGTGGCTGGTTGGGAAGTCTGGCTACTGTGGCACCCACCAGTGCAGGGAGAATCTGCTCTCCGTTTGCAGCCTGCCCTGACCTTGGCATTATCAGTTGGCTACCCTAGGCACGGGCGGGTCACACACACCATCTACGAATCAGATATATCCCCTTCTATGCCCCAACTACACCATCACCTACATCCAAATACACTACCAGCTACTCCCAAATACACAACCATCAGCACCAAGCACACCAACACCTACTCTCCAAATACACCATTTGCACTCCAAATACACTGCCTACCCCCCAAATACACTATCATTATATAGCACCACCTACACCACAAACACACCACCACCCACACCATAGATACATCCCCATCTATGCCCCAAAGACATCACCATCTGTATCACAACTCACCACTTATCCCCCCAAATATACCACCATCTGGGCCACAAATAACACCATACTTTGCACCTCAAATACACCTCCTCTGAACCATCATCTGCACCCTAAAAGATACCACCACCTGCATTCCAAAAACACCAGCCTAGATCCCAAATATATCATAATGTTACCCAAAATACACCATCTGCCCCTCCATCTATAACTCATATTCACCACTATGGGCATTCCAAGTACCCAAACATTTGTCCCCAATTACACCACCCAATACTTGATCTCCTGTCCTCAAATACACCCAAGCCATCTGCAATATCTGTTCCTCACCCGCACCCATAGACCACAAAGATGCATCAAATGCACCTTCTGCATCAGTTACACCACTACAAGCATCAACTATGCCACCCTCTGCACTCAAAAACCGACACGTGCACTGCACACCTCAGAGAAACCACTTACACCAAACCAAATACATCACAAACTGTGCATCAGATGCATTTTCCACTTTGCATAGACAGTCCGCATCGCCACATCCCTCGAACAGGTCGTGCACACCAGCTATCGTTACCAAATAAACCATGCCACAAATGTACCTGTTCACCTCCGATGGCCTTGTCATACAATGCCAAATGCAGCTGCATGTACACCAGACTACGCGCTGTTAGAAATAACCAAACAAGCTGTCCAGGGGGTGGACTGGGGAGACGGACCCCTTTATTGCCTGCTCGTTCCACCTCCTCGCCGGGAGTGAGCAACGAGGGGGTTATTTCACGATTATTTTATCCATAACAGTATGTAAATGCATCCATTTCCAGCAACTCCCCATAGACCCTTATTTGGTTACATTGACACCTATAAAATGAATATGAACAACTACATAATGAATACAATTATACCAACCCCTGTTTGTTGTTTACAGGATTACCATTGTGGAATCAAAGAATAAATCATAGAATTGACTATAGAATGCCTGGCCTGAAATTGATTATAGAAGGCCTGGCCTGAAACTGGGTAGCCTGAACTGTGATGGAAGCCCGCAGGTTAAATCATTGACAGGATGCCCCAAACTGAGACTGAGATAAAGATGCTAAAATCCCACAGGATGTCTCAGGACCACAATTTAAATGCAAACTCCTTTTGTGAACTCTAGCCCTTTTGATGTCTGTAAACCGACATCTCCTGTTCTGATAAGTATCGGTATGTGCCCCCCTGTCTTCCTGGCCCCATAGGAATTTACTCCATACAAATTAGCATTTTAACATGTATTGTGTAGCCACCCATCTTTGGGTGATAGTCAGGGTACCTGATAACCACATTGTATAATCAAGTGACTCTTTGGTCTTTCCTGTGAAAACATCTGGCATACCCCATCGTACATATAATTGTCTTTCCTGTCAAGTATAAACTGTTAATCCAATTCCACTATACGGTCAACATGTAAATGAACCTAAGCAACCCCTATATCAGTCTTTTGTATCTGGTAGCCAGGCGAAGTACATTTGCCCAGCATCCAGACATGCTGCTTGACTTCCCTATAGCCACCTGGGTTTCCCCTATGGCTATAGTATTCCCCATAGCTATGGTTATGTGATTGTGTGTGTCACAATTAAAGCTGCACCCGATCCAACTCTAAAATGTAGCAGTGTGATTCTTTTCCACGACACCATACAGAGGGCAGGCACATCACCTTAAAACCTATACATTTTACACTAACATTCTCTGAAGTAAAGGAAGATAATGCTTCTTTCCCACCAAAGCCTTACTTAGAAGTGATGATAATGATTTTATTTTATTAGGAAGGGAGGAGAAGAAGAGAGATAACAGACTCTAACTAAAATTCACAGAAACAAGATTTGCCCTGGCCTTGACTTCATTTAGGCCTGACCACTTGTCCAGCTTTTAACTCTTTACTCCCTTACACTCCCCCACTCTCTTTCAAAGAAAGGCCCGGGCGCCCATCCTTCCCGCACACTGGCCGGTGGGGCACTGGTCCAGGAGGCCCTGGCTCTAAATGGCCCAATGCCTTGATGCACCAGTCATGCTACGGGGAGACGAGGGAGCCGGGTTACTGACTGGACAATATGCCTACAATTACAGGTAGGGTTTTCGGGGAGAGGCTAGGACGGTGCAAAGTTTTAAACATTCTATGAACATAATTTAAAAAACCACTAATATGATTAATATTTTTACAACGTAAGTAATACAGCCAAGAAATAAATAAGAGTTTACTAAGCCTTTTTAAAGGGCACAGGCTACATTAGTCCAAACACAGTCAGCAGGCAATTTAGCGGCTAGCTGCAACACATTGGTTCCTCGGAGGGCCTGGGCTTCCAAAACCTGCGTTTTGCGTTGCTCAGTTTGGAGTTGTTTTAAAAGCTGTGTCAGGCGGTCCCAATTGATCCTGCAGGGTTCTGGTAAAGCCTTAGTCCAGTTCATTGGAATTGTTGGGTGTCCTGTTATATTAAGCTGTTTTTCGGCCAGTATGCGGATTTGATAGGTGGAGTTTCCTAGTCGCAGGGAAAAGTTTCCTGGTCCAAATTCCACCCGTTTTGCACACTTTTTATTTTTTAGCCCCTGACCATTTAGCATGGTTGATTCCTCCCAGCAGATTTTATTTCCCTGTTCCACCCAGTGCTGAGAGGATACCAGTTCTATACATTGTAATGGTGGTAGTTCTTGTGACTCTTCCTCCCATGTGTTACTTTGTTACACCTCTGGCCCAACCAGAAATTGTGTGTTATTTGCTCCAACCCGCACCTGCCACACTGGCTCTCGGGACCATCTCCATTTGCACCCACCCCCGAAACCTGCTTGCAATAGAGTAGCAGAGGTCCAATTCCTTCTAGCTACTCTTTTTCCCTGAGGGTTGTTCGCCAGGTGGCTCTGAAAGGCCAATTGCTTTGCCACCTTGGTACCCTCTAGTCCAGAAGGCCATTCCCCGAGATGGGCATTTTGTAAGAGGTTTACAAAATGATTTGTTAAAGTTTGCTGAACCTGGTCACAAGCCTCTTCCCATAAAATAGTTTTGATACTTTCCACCAAATTTGTTATAAGGCATTTGGTGAAGTTTCCAAAGGTTAAAATAGCCGTTTCCAGCAGGTAGTTAGTGGCGCTCAGTGCAGGTCCCTGCCATATCCCCTCTCTGTCCAGCAGCCCCAGGACATGTTCCAGGCATTGGACTTGAGCTGCTAAGTCAAGGGTTGGAGAGTAGCATTTGGGTGACCCCTCCCTTTAACCACTATTTCCCCCCCACTATTGTGAAATTGTCATTTTTAGTACTAAGCAAAACCGAGTGTATTACTACCCTGAATTACTACTTTTACTAGCCGTTTTTTTTACTGCAATAACTGGGCAAATAGATACTTCAGCTCCCCCAGCAATTTGTGAGAAGTTTTATTTACAAACAGACATATTACACTTTTTTTTAATATGGTTTATTTTGTTTTGTGTGAGGCTGTGATAGTTAGTCTGTGGGAGGCTGAGTTTATGTGTATGAGAAAAAAGTTCAATGTGGCCTGCACTAAGTGACAGTGGGCCGTTGTTTGTGCCCTCCGGGTGAGCTGTCTTACTTTGATGACTTCCCTGTGGGTTTTTATGGTGAGGTTGGAGATTGCTTGAGAAGCTGGTTGGCAATGTTGGCAGTATACTGAACAGCTTTACTTTTGAGATATAGTGATGTGTTTAACGCTTGCAGCAGAATTGGGGGTAGAAACTTTGGATGTACGGACACTGCATGCTTGGTACGGAACGGGGCGTTTATGATAAACGTTTGAAGGCCTTTGGAGAATTGGGGTTTTTAGGGTGCACAGAGCGGCACGGTACGACACATGTTTTAGTTTTGGAGGTTTGAGCAGAAATTTGTTACTTGCTTTTGAAAAAAAATTTTTAGGTTTCTGTTGCGAGCAGTTAATTACCAAGGGACTGTTTTTGTTCCTGGGCTGTGTAATTACAGCTGACTGTTAGCCCCAGAGGATTATAGTATTATAGAATATTAGAGTTGGAAGGGACCTTAGGAGGTTATTTAGTTTAATTTTTTGCTTAAAGCAGGACTAACCCCAGCCAAACTATCCCACCCAGGGCTTTGTTAAGCCGCAGCTTAAAAACCTGTAAAGATGGAGATTTTACTACCTCCCTAGGCAACTCATTTCAGTGCTTTACCACCCTCCTAGTGAACAACTTTGTTAAAAAATATTTCTTTTAGATTTTTTTTATTTTAATTTGAGATTATTGCTCCTAGTTTTATTATTTAGTGCTATTGAGAATAGCTTAGCTCCATACTCCCTGGAACCCCCTTTTAGGTAGTTAAAGGCTGCTATTGTATATTTCCTTTTTTTTTTTTTTTTTTTGGAGATTAAATAAACTTAGTTTTTTTAGCCTTTTTAAAATAAATTTTGTGTTTTAGCCCTCTAATAATTTTTGTTGCTTTTTGCTGGACTTTTCCTAACCTGTTAACATTTTTTTTGTAGTGGGGGGCTTAAAACTGGACACAATACTTTAAATGCGGCATCACTAATGCAGAATAGAGAGGAATAATTACTTTCCTTGATTTGGTGGCAATTATAGTATTTTTATACTATAATTTTTTATACATTTATATTTAAATTTTTATGTTGTATATTTAGAAACAGTTAAATTTTAATGAAAACTTTAAAAAAAATAAATGTGATTAATTGTTTTGTAATTTAATGATTTAAATTAGATTGGTTTTTTTGTTTGCTGCTTGCAGCAGTTATTTATAATTAATTGTTTACAGACAATTTTTGTAGAAAAAGGGCCTTTTTTTTTTTTTCAGAATAGCTGTAAAGGCTTTTGGAGACAATAACATGGTAGTAGCTACTACTTGATTTTTTGTGTAATTTGTTTAACTATTAGGTTTTACATAATGTGATTGTACTAAATTCTATGTTTTTATTTATTTTATTGAAGATTATTAAATTAAAACATTTTATACTATTACTTTTATATTATTTTTATACTTATTTTTAATAATTTTACAACTTTTAATTGTTCTTTAAATTTTTGTAGTATTCATTTTTATAAAAGCTATTGTTAACTTTGAAAAACATTATGTACCCCTGCATTCAAACAACTATATTTTAGCTTGATTTTATTATTTTTTGCTGCTATAGCTTTAACACTTTACTGGCAACATAGTTTTGTGATTTAAAACTTTTTATTTTTGTATTGTATTTATTAGCCACTCTTTTTACTGATCTGCATTTTTAAGGTCCAGCTTTTAACTCTTTACTCTCCTACAGCACCTTCACCCTTGCTTGCAACACAATTTACCATCGCATCAAGAGCACTTCACCCAGAGGGGCAGGGGGTTCGCCTTACCCAGAGCTTGGTGTTCAAGCTGAAATTCCCCTTTACCGGATAAGAGCCGATTGAGCCCCACCAGTCCCGGAAGGAGTCACAGGCAACGCAACCAGAAGCGCAAAAGAACTTATCAGGTAGGCGGGCCGAGCGACTCTGGAGTTCGTCTCCCCCCCGCGTCTTTTAAAGGCATTCCCTTCCAGTTTAAATGGCCCTTTGTAACAAACGATACCCCGCCGCCGCTTTCCTTTCTGTCCCCAGAGCCCCTGCATCGCTCTCTGCGGAGTTTAGATCGAGCTCTAGCTAGGCTTTGCTTTTTTTAAACCCACCCGCTTCTCCTGGGCACCAGCTTACAAGTTTGCTGGCTGCGGCTGCGGGGGCTCTCGGGCGCACATCACCTACCTGCAGATGTCTGAGGCTGCGGGGGCTCCCCCCAGCCCTGCACGGATGCCCCATCGCCAGCTGCTGCCGCCTGTTGCTCCCCACAAGCCAGCTTGTTCGCAGGGCTTGCGAGCACCTGCCAGTCGCTTGGTAGTTTATTCCCACTGAAAACCGCAGTCATTCGGCTCCTGATGGGAAGGCAGCAGAAGGAAGACACGCTCCCTCCTGGCTCATGCAAATCAGTGGGAGCACTTCAGCCAATAGTGGCAGGCGCATCAGTTAACAAAGGGCTGGGACGGGGGAGAGACCCGAGCAGCTGGCCTTCTTTGCTCCTGGCAGCGAGGGTGAGGTACACCACGAGCCCTCGCGGGCGGGCGCGCGGGGGGGAGGAGGGTGACACGCGCGCTCCGCCAGCCCGGCGCTGTGCTGAGTCTGGGACTCACCCGGAGGAGCGCCGGGCTCCGCGACCTGATGTCTCCCAGCAGAAATGATCACAGACACACATTACCAGGGAGAGGAACAGAACTGGCTATTTTGCAAGGCAAGCTCAGATAAGATCCAGACAAACCTTGGACAGAAGTCCAGCAGGAAGCCCTACAACTCATATTAAACACATCGGACAATCCAACCTTATTAAAAAGGATAAATCCCTTAACACCAGTAAATTTAAAGCTAGCATGTACTAATGAACACCTGGTAGGAAAAAGTGAACGAGAAGGAGAAACACTTCGGTACCAGTTGCGTACCTTATTGTCACATCAACAGAACTATGGACCCTATGGGAAATAATGCTGGCCTTAAGCTGGGCTCAAGGGCTTGCAGCAGGGGTAATCCCCAGGGTAACAAGTGGGCCACACGTTAAAAACACACAATGGTTGGCCCCAGATCATCCCCTTAAGTTCGAAGGAACAAAAGAAACATGGAATAAGCTGGTATATAAACCACAGACAAATTGGGTAAGTTAAGTGAAAGAAAATAGTTTGACAAAAGGCAAGGAAAGTTGTAGTCCAACAAAAGTAAAACTCACGGAGCTTACTCCATGGATATATACAAATGGTAATATACAAAATGGTGTTAAAGCTAAAACGTTTGTGTTCAGTGCAATCAGGTTATAACACAAAACACAAGTTTTTAAGCCAAAGTTGAAGTCGCAAACGGAGTGTGGTAAGTTGCAGAAGGAAAATGAAAGGGTACAAGCACTTGACCCCCTAGTAAAGTGGTTACATGATGAATGGAAACACTGGGGAGCCAGAAAGAATTATGATGTACCCAGAAAAATTATAAAACAGAGAGACAAATTAAATTGAAAGACTGAAAAAGAATTGGACAGCGAAGTGTTAAGTGCCATCAGGTTAAACAAAGGAATAAAAAAGGTTTGAAGAAAAAACCTTTGATTCAAGCCACTTTAAACCAGGAAAACTTGGCAAGTGAACTTTTTTGAACCCTTACCAGGAGCCAAACAGTATCCAAAAGGCCTGAACAAATCATAGCCTTCCCAATGAAAAAATAACGGCCAAAACAACTGGAGAAATGTCAGAAGAAACCTTTTCATTTTCGGGAATTCCAGATGAAATTCAGTCGGATGGAGGTCCACCCTTTGAAGCTTAAAAGCTAGAAAAGTTAATGTGTAAGTATAATGTTAAGTGGCACATTCATTTGCCATATATGCCCACATTTAACAGTATGGCAAACTGAAGAGTTAAACTGTTAAAGCAAAGGTTACAATTAAACAACCCAAATGTGGATTTTAAAAGAATAGCACAACCATTTAATTAAATCATTAATTCAAATAAATCAGGCTGCCCTGCAATGCCCCAATTTAAAGCCCAAATCTCAAGATTCCTGGGAACCGTTTTGTCAACCAGGAAACTTAATTTGGCTAACAGAACCCAATGCTACAGGGGAAAGAAAACCAATAAAGACTGTAGTAATAAAAATTGGCCACTTTCCTAACACCTATGAGGTGAAAGAACTGCCAACTTGAGTACACCATAACTGGTTAAGTAAAAAACAATAGGTTAAGATGAGAAGCGATTAATTGTGTTTTGTTTCAGATAATTAAGTCATGCAAATAATTAAGTGGAACAGAGGACCAAGGACGGGAGGAAAATCCAGTTGACTGTTGCAGCAATCATCCTGTGCCTTGTTCTGAATACAGAATCATATAAGCAAAATGTGTTCTATCAAGTGGCTTCCAAACTTGCAAACAAAACAAATAACACCAACTGTTGTGTGTGTAAGCCATACAGTGGCTCATTAATAATTCAAAGAGGGAGAAGAACCAAAAAAAAAAGCAATAATTAAATATAGTGGTATAAATAATTAGGTTTATGTTGTTGTTTTATTATAAAAAAGCTTTTTGCTTTGTTAATCTTGTGTTGAGGTTAAGTAAAAAATATTAAATGTATTATATTTGTTGTAAAGTTTAAAGTTTTAAATGTCAAGATAAAAGTAAAAGTGGTTAGAAAGGAAAAATGCTTATTGAATAAATCTCAACATGTCCTCGGGTCAAGGGGCCATGTCGTAAAGGGTTAAAATCATTGTATTGTGTGTGTGCCCCAAGTCCATGTTGAGAAAGAGACATAGAAGAATTTATTGAAGATTGTTAATTGTGTTTTAAGGCTTTGTGACCATCTGCTTCTATAATTGTTCCAAGTTATTTTTGTAGTAGGTAAAGGGAAGTCGTTAATCTTGTGTAATAGATAAGAAGGTAGAAGTTGTAAGCCACCTGGGGAGGAAGACTCGGGGGCAGCAAAACCCTGACTGAAAAGTGACCGGCTGAACTCAAAATAGGGGGAACTTGCAAGCACAGCAGTTCCCAGGCCCAAATTTGGAAGTTTACAGTCGCTACAACTTTTATTTGTTAAGTTACACCTGGTCAAGAATAAACTCCTTGCCTAGGGGTTCCTCAAGGAGGGACCGACAAAGTGACGTAGAAAATGCCCATAATTGGTTTGACGGACATATAGGCTGGAGTGGAGATTAAAGGGCTGTCAGACAAAGCAAAAATTAGAGAGCCTTGTCGTGAGGACCACCGAGCCTCCCCAAGGGGCACACCAGACTCATGCCTGCAAGGGGGTCTGATCAGCCATCCTGCCTCTCTCCGGCCCGTTGGAATTGGGGCTGATAACCTGTTGGGACTTGTCCTGCGGATGATAACCTGGGTGCGAATACGATAGAGGTTCCACCTGGATGAAAATACCCTAGGTGCGAATACGATAGAGGTTCCACCTGGATAAAAAATAGAGCTCTAAATAAAAAGACCAGGCCATAAAATATCTGTTGTTTTGCTGCAGCTGAGTTCATCTCTGTATGTGGTGAGCAGTGAATGTGAATGTCTGTCTGTATTCCAGGAGTGATTGTGACTGTAATTGTTGAAATAATTGAGTTTGTAATAGAATAAGGGAATAAGATTTGTAGTAAAATAATATGTTTAAGTTACTAGTTGTTGTATTAGTAAGTGTTGTGTCTAGAATTGAATCATTGTATTCAATTTTTGTTGTTTGTAATTATATAAAAAATGAATCAGTAAAAGAAAGATTCAATTCAAGTAGTTGTAGCAAGTTAATAAATAAAGGCTATTAAATGGTTAAGAATCTGAGTAAGCCTGTCAAATTTTTCTGGGAAGTTTGCTAGGTTTTCTAAGTTAACATTTCCAAGCCTTACACTCTGTCTTAAAAGGGGATATATACGAATCGCCTTGGTGCCTTAAAGCACCCTTCAAACCGCTCCCGTGATTTAGGAGGCCGTTTGTCTCTGGTAATCTTGATAACCTTAACAAAACATGGCACTTAGGCACCTCAGATTTGAAAGAGTTAGAGGAGGCCAATGATACCCTCTTCAGTGTGTTGGCGGCAGGGTCCTCAAAATTCTGAAGGCCCTGTGGCAAACCACTTCCTCGGTTGCTCTATGTCTAAGGTGGCCAAGAAAAAGTGTTATGTCCCGGCTGAAGGGTGCAAGTATTTGTTTACTCACCCGGCCCCGGGAACCTTCGTGGTTGATGCAGCCAACGAGAGGGACAGGCAAAGTCAGCCAGGTTCCACTCCCAGGAACAAGGGCAGCAAGAAGCTGGATTTGGTTGGGAGAAAAATGTATTCAGTGGCAGCCGTGCAGTTCAGGATTACCAATGATCAGGTCTTCCTGGGTAGATACAATTTTAATTTGTGGAACTCCCTCAGGTGGTTTGCTGAGGCCCTGCCCCAGGACCAGGCCGCAGACCTTACCACTGTCCTGGACAAGGGAATCATGGTGGCCAGGGCAGCGCTTCAGACAGCCAGTGACGCTGCTGACTCGGCGGGTACGGCCATAGCCTCTGCCATTGCCATGAGAAGGTGTTCGTGGCTGCGATCCTCTGGCCTGTCCCAGGAGGTGCAGCAATCAATCCAGGACCTCCCCTTCCATGTGTCGGCCCTGTTCTCTGATCAGACCGATGCAAAACTGCACGGTCTGAAGGACTCCAGGGCCATGCTTTGCACCCTGAGCCTGTACACGCCCCAGGCTTCCAGGTGGCAGGCATAGCCCCAGGTGCAGCAGCAGCCAAGGCCCCCATCTAGACCATCTAGAGCCCTTGCTGCCTGAGGCATGGCAATAATGGCCTGACCAGGTCTACAAACAAGGGACCTGTAACTCTTTGAGGGTTTATCTTTTTGTTTATTTTTTACTTTGCCATGTGGAAAAGCAGGGGACTTGTGGGAAGTGATCCAGGGAGTCAGTTGCATAGCACTGCAGGGTGCAGGGCTTCACTACTTCACTGCCTACCATTGTGCCTGGGCTCCCCACCAGCCCCTAAAGAGGGACAACTATGGCAGTATAACCCTCAGAGGAGAACCAAGGTGGGGGAAGACCCTTGAAGATACAAGAGGCCCTGACCCCAGGGCAAAGCACTGAATCCCTTGATTAATTCTGAAGACTCCCCGTTATTGGACTCTTTATATATACCCCAGAAGGGATGGACTTGTGCATGTGAGCTGGCTAGAGGACTGAGTCCTTAAAGGACATACCACCCAGGGTGGAGATGGAGTAAGAAAGAAAAGTGACCGGGACAAAGTCAACATGCCACATCCCTTCCCTGCAGGCAGCACAGTGATCCAGATCCAGGCAAGAGCAACTGTTTTACCAGTATTCAGGAGGCAGAAATAATTGTAACATCCTAACATCCTGGGACTCTCTTGCTAGAATTATGTTTACATGTGTTTGGGAACATTCTGCTTGTAACATCCTGTAGTGCTGTTTGCATTTTGCCTGGAATATCTCACACTTCAGTCTGCTCTTTAGAAATAGTTTGAGGCCTTTTGTTACACAAGCAACTGTCTGATCCATATCTAAGAACATTCACTGTGAATGTGCTTTGTTAGTCTATGTCAGTGGAATAATCCATATTGATGGCTAATTCCACCTTAGCATTTTTAGGACTGTAATAACATTGACTCCCCTTTGTTTCTGAAAGTATATATTATTTAAATAGAATGAAGTTTTTATTAGACGTTGTAAATTTTGTTTTGAGTTTGTTTTTCTTTGAAGTAGAAGTTGACTGAAGAATGTGTGGGTGTGTGATAATGAATTAAAAAGGCAGCAACTCTGTTCCTGATAACAAAAGGGAGGGAGTGTAGCAAGACTTCTTGTAACAACTCTTACGATCCAGATGGCTGAAAAAGGCAGAGCGAGATAACCCCAAGTCCAAAGGAGTCCACCTCAAGGACAGGAACAAGACAAAGTGTGAAAGAGAACATGAAAACGGTCATGCTTGCAAGAACAGACAGGTAATTGACGACCACACCAGCATGCAAAAGCAGCATGACATAGCAAGACCCATAGAACTGTATGGAGATGGATCTCTGTAAAAATGGGGTAAAGACACGGAGACTTTGGGTTTGTTCTGCAAACATCAGCTTCAGCTGCCTGATGTTACAGTGGTAAACTGTATACCCTTTCTTTATCGATTTTAAATTCTTTATCTATTCACTTACAAATACAGGCATTGTCCCTTACGGAGAGGCAACAGTGATAATGGTTGTTATATACATGCAGAGACACTTTTAATCACTTCACTTACATCAAGGATGCTAAATTCAGAGGAGTAGCCATGTTAGTCTGTATATAGCAAAAACAAGGAGGGTTCTGGGGCACTTTAAAGACTAACAAGTTACACTTGGTGAGGTGGAGGGGTAGGGTGGTGGAGGGAGAAGGGGAGGGAATCTTTACAGATAGGTGGCAGACAGACAGAAATTCTAAAAGCAAATGTGTTGTTCTTATCGAAATTAAAATCACTAAGAGGACATCTGGCTACCTGGGTCATTGGATGTTTGCACGAGCCATTGTCCTTGAGGATTAGCCATTTATTAAGTTTGAATGTACAACTTGTTAGCTGAAAACAGTCTCAAGCCTTACAGATCCCTCCTGTTTGACAAATCAAACTCATTAGTCAGTTATGATGAATTATTTAGATACTTTGATATTCACGATCTACTTTAAGATTATACAGGGGAGGTGTTCTGGAGGGGGGAGGAAAACGGAGTGGAGGCAAGAGTAGAGAGCAATTGAAGTTGTTAATCGTGTCTAAAGTAACAGCACATACACACAGATGAAAACAGGACAAAAAGACAAACAGTAGCGGCAGCTATTTGTAGGATAGTCTACCAGGTGATGAGGTTGTATGATGGGCCAGAAGTTGAATCTTCTAAGCAGGTTACAATCTGGGAGAGAGACGGACCTTCACACGGCCTTTAGCAGTGTTTTTATGAACGGTGGCAGACACAGAGGCAGCAGCAAGGACCACTTTAGCCAGCAGCTCCTTTGCTACTTGGACAGGTATTGTCCAAATCTATATTGCCATACCACCAAGGAAGTGTTGTCATTCAGTGAAGATGCGTCCAGGCAAAAGAATGTCACCCAGAATGAAGGAGTTTGTAATCTGTAGACACATGACATGTAGACACATGAGGCACTCAGATACCACGGTGCTGAGGACCATATAAGTACCAAAAATAGATAGGTTGCTCACACAGGAATCCGAGTGATCAAGGTCCCAATCTAACAAAATACTAAAGCACTTGCTTAATTTTAAAAAGGTGGGTCTGAATAGTCCCACTGACGTCAATGGGTCTACTTATGTGCTTAAAGTTAAGCAAGTGCTAAAGTGCTTTGCTGGATTGGGGCTTAAGTCTTAAGGGACTAAAACATGCATTTTGAGACAGCAAGGAAAATATCAACTGGGTGGAGGGATAGAATCTAGGACATTATTTAAGGCCACTTGTTCAATTGCGGACTGTGACGGGGTGTTCACCCCACACTGTCCATGAAGGGGATAAAATGGCTTAGAGGGGGCTCCTTGACAGGATAGGCTGCACCTGCGTTAGGAGTAGGCTGGATACAAAGCCCTAACTGAACCTGAAGCCCAGCTGGCCTTGAAGAGAAGGGGCTCGTATAAAGGCAGAGAGAGGAGAGCAGAAAGGGGCTGCAGGAGAAGAGTGTCAGCAGTCACTCTCAGGGTTGAGAGAAAGAAATAGGAAGAGGCCTAGGGAAAACAGCAGCAAAGGTGGGACGACATGGACCTTAGCTGCTGACTGTAGGGTCCCTAGGCTGGCACCCAGTGTAGAGAGTGGGTCTGGGTTCCCCTACCAGCCATTGAGACCAGTGGAATT
Source organism: Emydura subglobosa (assembly GCA_007922225.1). Taxonomy (NCBI): domain Eukaryota; kingdom Metazoa; phylum Chordata; order Testudines; family Chelidae; genus Emydura; species Emydura subglobosa. The sequence continues at coordinate 99,664 of ML681402.1, forward strand.
TGAAGACTGCCTGAGGCAGTTTGTTTAGAGAGACCCTGATGCCCTATAAAAGGGGGAAGCTAGAGTGACCTGGCCAGAGGGCCAAGCCACGAAGAGGAAGCACTGCAGCTTGTGGGGTGTAAGTAGGCCACCAACAGCAATTCCGGGTTCCAGGGCAGAACAGTCCCATCCCACCTCTTCTGCCCTGAGGTGGAGTGCGGCTGGGGCCAAGGGCAGAAGAGGCCCTGGCCCTTTTCAATTGCTGGTCGCCTGGGCTGTAGCCTGACTTTTGGTTGTATTAATATTTAATAGGGTTGCCGGCGTGCCAATTGATCTGATTAGGTTCTTGTCCCTGAACCAGGCTCCAGGTGATTTTATAGGGACCCCGGGGTGCACAACAGGAAGATTCTTAGTAATAAACCAAATTTGTGTAATTTTATAAGCTTTTATTAAGATAACATAAAATGACAGACAAATGACAAATGATAGACAAATAATATAGAGAATGAAATGAAATTGACCAATCAACTGGATAATGGATAAAACAATCTTATTTAGAGACTTATATGATATATATATATTTCATATAGTATGCTTTAGACTAATATACTCACACCCTTCCCTGATGACCTGGTTGAGAGAGATGTTTGATTCCTCAGCTCTGGAGCAGAGGGATGGAGTAGGCAATGCTTGAGAGCTGAGAGCTATAGCTAAGAGCTATAATTCTAAGTATAGATGAAGAAGAAATCTTAACACTAACTAAAGAAGCTTCAAGCAGGAGTAGTTGACGAACGGACGAACGCGCGCATCAAATAGCACGTTCTTCCCCTTTTTGTACCTCAAGAATATGGGTCCTCGTTCTAAGTCCAAACTTGGATTTCCTATCCCCAAATTATTGGGGTACTCATATTCTATAGGCTGGCAGGTTCATGCGTATTAGCGACATATCCGCATTCTTTCCAGATGGTTCCAGATAGTCTATTTATCTCACCTTTGTTATTTCTGGTCCTTTGTGAGGTTTTTTGGAGTACTTGTGAAGTTTCTTGGGTCGTAACCGGTGACAGCCCCCACCCCTGTTTTGATGTCTTCTGACTTATCTAGGGTAAAGGTCATGACCATATATGTCCTATCCTGTCATGCCTTAACACTTACCTAAGCCAAAGGTTAAATATATATATGCTAATGGTAGCTGTCATCCAGGATGTGGCCTGTGAGGCACTTTGCATTACAGCTGAATAAAATATATAATTCTATTATTAATCACACAATCTTATCAAAATATATAAGGAAAATATCTCTAATAATAATGCAAGCAAGCAGGCTAGTTCTATAGGCTACAGGGCAATTACCCCCTTTCTCCTCCCCATTGGCAGGTCTGGGCGTAAGAGAAGCCACCGAGATTGGGACAAGGGGCTGAGAAACCACAAGAGGAAGCGTCAAACCAGTGGTGAGCTAAGCCCTAGACAGGCCCCAAAGAGACACCCTGGCAGTGAGGAGAGCGAACCACTGTTAGTTCTTCCAAAATCACATGGCAAGCAACATTTCCAAAGTGACCATGTCTGCTACAGATGATTAACTCTTTAAAACCTCTTCACGTGTCTCAGTGAAAATGCTTTTGGAGGAGGCGAACATCCTGCAATGCTGAAGGAACAGGTCCAAGACTATTTAGAAGGATTGGACATACACAAGTCCATGGGGCCGGATGCAATGAACCCGAGGGTGCTGAGGGAGTTGGCTGAGGTGATTTCAGAGCCATTGGCTATTATCTTTGAAAGCTCGTGGCAACAGGGGGAGACTGGAAAAAAGCAAATCTAGTGCCCATCTTCAAAAAAGGGAGGAAAGAGGATCCAGGGAACTACAGACCGGTCAGCCTCACCTCAATCCCTGGAAAAATCATGGAGCAGGTCCTCAAGGAATCCATTTTAAGGCACTTGGAAGAGAGGAAGGTGATCAGGAACAGTCAACACGGATTCACCAAGGGAAAGTCATGCCTGACCAACCTGATTGCTTTCTATGA
>VOCO01040471.1:0-22036 GCA_007922225.1 Emydura subglobosa
TAGAAATAACCAAACAGGCTGTCCTTGGGGCGGATTGGGGAGATGGAACCCTTTATTGCCTAATCATTCCACCTCGACGTCGCAAGTGAGCAACAAGGGGGTTACTTTACAATTCTTTTAGCCATAACAGTATGTAAATGTATATATTTCCAGCAACTTCCCTTAGACCCTTATTTGGTTACACTGACACCTATAAAATGAATATTAACAACTACATAATGAATACAATTACACCTGCCCCTGTTTGTTGTTTACAGGATTACTGTACAGAGGCCAGGCACATCACCTTACAACTTATACATTTTACACTAACATTCCTTGAAGTAAAGGCATGCCGGGTGGAAGGAAAATAATGCTTTCTTCCCACCAAGGCCTTGTGCAGGAGTGGCGATAGTTAGCCTCAATCTTATCCCCTGCGCAGATGGCCAGGAAGGGAGGAAAAGAAGAGAGATAACAGACTCTCACTAGAATTCATACCAATTAGCAGAAACAAGGTTTGCCCTTGCCATGACCCCGTTCCCTGTAACTTAGGCCTTACCATTTGTCCAGCTTTTAACTCTTTACTCTCCTACAGTACTGGTGGGGGAGTGGCACTATATGTGAAAGAAAGAATAGAGTCAAATGAAATAAAAATCTTAAATGAACCAAACTGTGCCATGGCATCTCTAAGGATAGTAATTCCATGCTTGAATAATAAGAATATAGCAGTAGGGATATATTCCTGGCCACCTAAACAGGATGATGATAGCGACTGTGAAATGCTCAGGGAGATTAGAGAGGTGAGAAGAAAAGAGGTAAACTGCATAATCCCTGGGCCCAGGACCTAAGCAGGGAGAGTATAAATAATTATAAGTGTTACCTGATGATAAGACAGCAACTCATTCCCCTCCCAGAGCCGGAGATAGATCCAGGAGTCCTGGTTCCTAGCCCCAGTCCGGTTCCACATGTCCAGGGCAGGTAACATTGGCATTTTATTCTGGGCATTTTACCTATCTCATTACAACTCCCACGTGCTCTGTGACACTTTTCAGGGTGACCTGTGGTGTCTGGGTTGTATCACTACCCCCTTGCTCCCAGTGGGAAGAAGCCCAGATCTGTGCCCACCAGGGAAAGCTTTCCCAGCCACCAGCTGCTGGTGAACTCTGTTAACTGCGCTTTATCCATCTGCAGGCTGGCAATTTACACCCCTCTACTCCATTGCACCCCAGTGCCCCATCCCCTATCATCTGTACACCCACAGGATACACCGATCCATTGCCTCCATGTAAACAATGCTCCCTGGCTAACTGCTTTCACCTCAGTTCAACCCTCTCCTTTGCCCCTAGCACTTAGACATGGCTACAGTAAAACCCAGCTGAAGCTGATTTGGCAGAGGCTGAGGAAGGGATTAAAAATAAAGGGAAGGAACAGGATGGGGAAACATAAAGCTATAAGTGAAAGAAAAACATAAAACACAGTCTGCAGCCTGTACCTGTTCACAAGGTACTGTCCTGTCTAATATGGTGTTTCTCATGCAATGGTTAGTGCTTCCAGCATTTATCCAGCCCATAAAGCTGAGATCCTCTGTTCCTGAGATCTGCTCCCCTCCTGTAATGGGTAACCACATGCACCAACCTTCTGCTCTAATCCACTTCCAAGCTATTGCTTCTTAGCCCAGGGTGCCCATCTTCCGAGTACTCTCCAGTGGTTCGTTTGTCTTTGTAAAGCTCCAGCCTGCATCTCGTCCAGACACTACACAGAAGCTGTCTCCATGGGTGTCCAGTTTTCAGACTCCCTATCAGATTTGCAATACAACATCCTACTTTACCTAGCTCTAAAATTGTTCCCCACAAAAACATCTTGCAATAATAACAACAATGAACTCAGCCTCAGAGACTCCAAGCACCTCTTTCAGTATAAATGGTTGGGCACAGATATAATATGCCTGCCAGCACATAGCTGGGAGAGTTTGGGCATGTCTATGTTGCAAGCACTTAAGGTGCAAAGAAAGAGCAGGCAGGGTTAGGATTACTATGGGGTTGAGGTTACCATGGAGGTTAGGTTAAGGTTCTCATGGGATTGGGTTAAGGTTATCATATGGTTAAGGTTATTGTGGGTATACGTGGGTTATCATGGGTTACCATCAGGGCTAGGGCTCAGATGGTACCAAAGGGGAACAGAAAATGAAAAAGAGAAACCCGTGTCTCTTTGAACTCACAGGGCTAATTCTGGCAGGTGGAATGCAATGAGCCTGGAAACACTTGGGTTCCCTTGCAATTCATGGACTCAGCCCCAGGGTGCTTAAAGTTAAAAGTATTATTTACATAAGCCAATGAAATTAACACAAGCTGTCTTGGAAAAACGTTAAATCATCCTGTCTTAGTTCTGCTACTATGTGGGAAAGAAAGAAACTTTTACCACATTTCAAACCATATCATCACCCCCATGATAACCTTCATCCTATGATACTCTTAATCCTGACTTCACTTTATCTTAGCCCTATGATAACATTAACCTTTATCCCGAACTCTGATGATACCATAACTAGATTCCACTTCCCACCCAGAGCTAGGATAGGACCCAGGAGTCCTGGCTTCCAGCCTCATTCTCATTCATAGAATCATAGAATCATAGAGTTGGTAGGGACCTCAGGAGGTACCTAGTCCACCCCCCTGCTCAGAGCAGGAATAACCTCAGATAAATAATCCCAGCAAGGGTTTTGTCAAGCCGCAGCTTTAAAACCTCTAAAGATGGAGATTCCACCACCTCCCTAGGTAACTCATTCCAGTGCTTCACCACCCTCCTAGTGAAATTTTTTTTCCTAATGTCCAACCTAGACCTCCCCCCCTGCAACTTGAGACCGTTGCTCCTTGTTCTGTCATCTGCCACCACTGAGAACAGCCTAGCCCCATCCTCCCTGGAACCCCCTTTCAGGTAGTTAAAGGCTGATATCAAATCCCCCCTCATTCTTCTCTTCTGTAGACTGAACAAGCCTAGTTCCTTCAGCCTCTCCTCATAAGTCATGTGCTCCAGACCCCTAATCATTTTTGTTGCCCTCCGCTGGACTCTCTCCAACTTCTCCACATCCTTGTTGTAGTGGGGGACCCAAAACTGGACACAATACTCCAAATGCGGCCTCACCAATGCCGAATAGAGGGGAATGATCACTTCCTGTGATCTGCTGGCAATGCTCCTACTAATGCAGCCCAATATGCTATTAGCCTTCTTGGCAACCAGGGCACACTGCTGACTCATATCCAGCTTCTTATCCACTGTTACCCCCAGGTCCTTTTCTGCAAAACTGCTGCCTAGCTCGTTGGTCCCCAGTCTGTAGCTGTGCATGGGATTCTTCCATCCTAGGTGCAGGACTCTGCACTTGTCCTTGTAAACCTCATCAGATATCTTTTGGCCCAATCCTCCAGTTTGTATAGGTCCTTCTGTATCCTATCCTTACCTTCCAGGGTATCTACCACTCCCCCTAGCTTAGTGTCATCTGCAAACTTGCTGAGGGTGCAATCTACCCCATCCTCCAGATCATTGATGAAGATGTTGAACAAAACCGGCCCAGGACCAACCCCTGGGGCACTCTGCTTGTGACCGACTGCCAGTTAGACGTGGAGCCATTAATCACTTCTCGTTGAGTCCTATACTCTAGCCAGTTCTCTATCCATTTTATAGTCCATTCATCCAACCCATACTTCTTTAACTTGCTGATAAGAATACTGTGAAAGACAGTATCAAAAGCTTTGCTAAAGTCAAGGTATATCACGTCCACCGCTTTCCCCATATCCACAAAGCCAGACACCTCTTCATAGAAAGCAATGAGGTTGGTCAGGCATGACTTTCCCTTGGTGAATCCGTGTTGACTGTTCCTGATCACCTTCCTCTCTTCCAAGTGCCTTAAAATGGATTCCTTGAGGACCTGCTCCATGATTTTTCAAGGGATTGAGGTGAGGCTGACCGATCTGTAGTTCCCCAGATCCTCTTTCCTCCCTTTCTTGAAAAAGGGCACTATATTTGCTTTTTTCCAGTCATCAGGGACCTCCCCCAATTGCCACGAGCTTTCAAAGATAATAACCAATGGTTCTGAAATCACATCAGCCAACTCCCTCAGCACCCTCGGGTCTACATGTCCAGGATAGGTAAGGCTGGTGTTTTGCAGTGTGTGTCTTACTTATCTGATTCCAACTCCCCTGGGCACATAGGGAATGAAGGAAGAGAAGAGAAAGATATTGGCATGTCGGGGGCGTGTGTTATACACAGTCATTACTGGGGTCTGACATGATATATTTGAGAATGGGTGCATGCAGTTTCAGCCACAGTTCCCAGGTTCCACTCACTCTCTTGAAACAGTCCTGTAACTCTCAGCAACAGTTTAAAATCTGCACAGTCATTATTCAACTCACCATCTGTAGGTTCCAGAGTTAACAGTCCCCATTGATCTGAATGCGGTGGCTTAGGACTGATTGCAAAAATCAGGCTAGATGGGCAGAGGGGGGTCTATGAAGAGTGAGGGTGTTGGATCCCCCTGTTATTCACTAGCCCAATTCCCTCCTCCACAAGCCTGTATCTCTCTCCCCTCCCCATGGGAGGTAGGGTCCAGTGTCCCATCTCCACCCCACTCTCACCCTGAATCAGGCTCATCGCCATCAGTGCTATGGCAAGCAGGGAGCAGAAATGACCCATGATCCAGCCTCTCCTTGTCCTGTCTTGGCCAAACCCAGTTGCCTCCATTGATCCTAACAAAGCACATCTGGGGAACAAACATGGTGGATAGGATTTTATAGACACGGCTCCTGCCTCTGCCCTTCCCAGGTCTACAGAGAACAGATGTGACCGATCCCACGATGAGCCACTCAAGGAAATAAATGCTGCTGAATTTAGCAGGCAAGCAGGGCATGACCCTTCTCATTCTGTCTTGTCTGCAATTGCCCCTTACGAGTTTTCTGGATAACCAAACATAAAAGTGCAATGGCCAAAGTTAACTTGGGGGAACCCATGGTGATTTTCACATCCCTGTTTCATTAGCAACTGAATGAAACAAGAACAGATGGCCAAGGACAGAGCCCCAGGAAAGCTAAGATTGTAATGGGGGTAAAGTTATCCTGAGGATTCATAGATTGTATGGTGAGAAGGTATCCCTGTGATCATCTAGTTTGACCTCTTGTATAACACCAGCCACACAACTGCCTTGAGGTTCCCAGTCTTGCTTTAAAAAATGTCAGCGATGGGGAATCCACCACAACTCTTGGTAAATCGTTCCAATCATTAATTACTCTCACTGTTAAAAATACACACCTGATTTCCACTCTGAATTAATGTAGTTTCAACTTCTAGCCTTTGAATCCTCTCTCTGCTAGACTGAAGAGCCCATTATTAAGTATTTGTTTCCCATGTAGGTATTTCTAGACTGTAAACAAGTCACCCCTTAACTTTCTCTTTCTTAAACTACGTAGATTGAGCTCCATGAGTCTATCACTATAATACAGGTTTTCTAATCCTTCATTCATTCTTTTGGCTCTTCTCTGAACCTTCTCCAATTTATCAACATCCTCTTTGAATGGTTGGCACCAGAATTGGACCCAGGATTTCAGCAATGGTGGCATCTGTGCCAAGTATTGAAGGAAAATAATCTCTCTGCTCCTATTTCAGATTCCCTTTTTTATGTATCTCAGGATCCTAGCTCTTTTGGCCATGGCATTGCACTGACAGCTTATGTTCAGCTGATCATCAACCATGACTCCCAAATCTTCCCAGGAGAGAGCCCCCAGCCTGTAAGTATCTCCTAGGTCTGCCTTCATTTTTCCTAGAAGGATTTATTTACATTTAGCCATAGTTGCGGTTGGTTCTGCTTTGAGCATAGGGTTGGACTAGATGACCTCTTGAGGTCCTTTCCAACCTCAATTTTCTATGATTCTATGATATTAAAACACATATTGTTTGCTTGCATCCAGTTGACCAAATGATCCATATCGCTCTGTATCAGGGACCTGTCCTCTTTGTTATTCCCCACTCCCCCATTTTTTGTGTCATGGGCAAACTTTCTCAGTGAGGATTTTGTGTTTTCTTCCAGGTCATTGATAAAAATGTTAAATAGCGTAGGGTCAAGAATTGACTCCTGTGGGATCCCACCTGAAATAGTCCCACTCAGTAACAATTCCCCATTTCCAGTTACATTTTGAAGTCTAACAGATACCTGGTTCTTAATCCATTTAATGTGTGCCGTGATAATTTTATATCGCTCTAGTATTTTAATCAAAATGTCATACGGTACCAAGTGATACACCTTGCAGAAGTTTACAAATATTACATCAATTGTATTACCTTTATCAACCAGACTTGGAATCACATAAAAAAAGATAGAGACCAGGTAGGTGAAGTAATATATTTTATTACACCAGCTTCTGTTGGTGAGAGAGACAAGATTTTGAGATTACATGGAGCTCTTCTTCAGCACTGAGAAACTTTCAATGTGTCATTGCTAAATAAAAGGTTCAGAGTCTCTATTCAGTCCATGATTTTTAGTATCTAGCAAAGTTATTAATTTAATACACTGGATTTATGGCCATTTATAACAATCTGTAACCCAGTATCCCCCCCCCCCCCCAAAAAAAAAAAAAAACAAAACAAAACAAAACCAAAAACAAACCCTTTTCTTTCCTCCCTATGACTGGGTATTAATGGGCCTCTTTACCTTCCCTTGAAATAAGTGCTAACGACTTTTGCTCAACAATTTGTTCAAACCTTGTAGTTAGTAGTGATGCTTTAAGGTAGTTTCCCAGACCTGAAGAAGAGCTCTGTGTAAGCTTGAAACCTTGTCTCTCTCTCCAACAGAAGTTAGTCCAAGAAAAGATATTATCTCACCCACCTTGTCTCTCTAATATCCTGTGACCAACATGGCTACAACAATAGTGCATACAAAAAGACAGCATTAGTCTGAGGGTATCTATTTACCATAAACCCGTGCTGATTTTCTTTAATTTTATTACTCTCCTTTATGTCTTTATTAATCGAGTTCTGTATCAGCTGCTCCATTATCCTGCCCAAGCTTGAGGCCAGGGTGACAGACCTATACTCGTTTGGGTCATCTCATTTACCCTGTTTAAAAATTGGCACAACATTATCTGTCTTTCAGTCTTCTGGAACTTCCCCAACACTACAAGGCTTACTGAAAATCAACACTAATGGTCCTGCAAGCTTCTCCACCAGTTCTTATAAAACTCTTGGATGCAAGGTATCATCTGGACTTGTTGATTTAAAAATGTCTAACTACTGTAGTTTTTGTTTGTTTGTCAGAGACACTAGAGGAAAAAAAAGAGTGTCATCATCACCACGTCATGAGACTATATAATCCGTTTCCCCCCGAAATATAGTACAGAAATATTGAACGCTCCAGATTATTCTGCATTATTATTAATAATTCTATCATTTTTATCTAGTAATGGATCAACACCATTGTCAGAATTCTTTTTGTTCCTAACATATTTAAAAAACTCCTTATTGTGTTGGCCATAGGTATCTCCTTGTGTCTCTTGGCTTCCCTTATCTATTTTCTACAATTCCAAACATCTGATTTATGTTCATTACTATAAACTTCCTCTTCTTTCCACTTGTTAGATGTTATTTTTTATTGTTTATAGCTGCCTTCACTTGCCCTCTAAACCAGGTCAGTTTCTTAACTAGCACAGCCTTCTTCCTCAGTTGTTGGATTGTGGCTTTTGGGGCATCTAGAAAGGTGTTCTTAAACAATCCCAATTATCATTCGTGTTTTTCTGATTACATTCTTTTTCCTAGTTGATTTGTCCCATAATTGTTTTTAGCTTTGTGAAATTGGCTCTGTTAAAGCACCGAGTATATATATATACATACATACACACATGTAACATATATAACATTAAAGCACAGAGTATTTATATATATATATATATATATATATACATAAAGATATATAACTGCTCTGGACTTTATTCTGCTTGCACATAGTGATCAAGCCATCATCACTTGTACCTAAGCAACCATTATCTTTTAGTTCTGTGATCAGTTCCTCTTTATCGGTTAGGAGAAGGTCTAATATAGAATCCCCTTGTGCTGGCCACGCCACTTTTTGACTTAGAAAATTGTTTTCTATTATATTTAGACATCCCAATGATGTTTTAGTCCTGGCAGCATGAGACCTCCAGCATATGCCACTCAAATTCAAGTGCCCCATGATCACTCAGCGTTTTTCTCCTACACATTGTAGATAGGTCCATAAGAAAGCAGCCATCCTGTTCCCTAGTACGATTTGATGGTTGGTGTAGTAAGAAGTGAAAGCTTGAGGCCTGCAACCTAGCGGAACAGGCTAAGACATAAAGCCTAAGTGGAAAAAGCCATGAACAGGAATCAGGCTGTAAACTTACGACCTCACTGAAACTGGCATGGAGAAAAAGCTGAGACTGCAAACACACATATTTCCAAAATATTACTAATATAAAAACACTACTAAAAATATATAGCAGGTGCAGAAAGTACCAAAACAGCCTGACACCAAAAAGATAACAAGGGCCACCTAACCCCCTGAAATGAAACTTTGTTGGATAGAAAAGTCTGATAAAATGACAAATAGAGTTGTTTTGCCCAAACCATCCAGCACAAGGTTACTCGATTACTCAAGAAAGTTAAGTCCCAAGTTGACTGTGAAGAGCTGCAAAGGGAGCTCAAAGAACTGGGTGACTGGGCAACAAAGTGACAGATGAAATTCAATCATGGTAATGCAAAATATCGCACATTGGAAAACATAATCCCAATGACTCATACAAAATGTTGGGGTATAAATTAACTGTTACCATTCAAGAAAAGATCTTGGAGTCATCATGGATAGTTCTCTGAAAACATCAGCTCAGTGTGCAGCGACAGGCGAAAAAGCTAACAAAAGAACCATTAGGAAAGGGGTAGATAATGAGACAGTAAATATCATATTGCCTCTTTATAAATCCATGGGACGCCCATCCCCTGAATACTGAGTGCTGTTCTGGTAACCTCATCTCAAAAAATGGATATTAGATATGGAAAAAGCAGGGAGATGGACAACAAATAAGGGGTTATCCTTATAGCTACCATATAAAGACAGATTAAAAAGACTGGGACTGTTCATCTTGGAAAAGAGATGACTATGGGGACAAATAATAGAGGTCAATAAAATCATGAATGGGGTGGAGAAAGTGAACAAGGAAGTGTTATTTACCCCTTCACATACCAAAAGAACCAGGGATCACCTGAAGAAATGAGTAGGCAGCAGGTCTAAAACAAACAAAAGGCAGTACTTGTTCACACAACTTACAGTCAACCTGTGGAACTCCTTGCCAGTGGATGTTTCTAAGGACAAAACTATAAGGGGTTCAAAAAAGAATTAGATAAATTCATGGAGCATAAGTCCATCAATGGCTAACAGTCAAGATGGTCAGGGATGCAACTCCATGATCTAGGTATCCTTAGCCTCTGATTGCCACATGCTGGACCTGGACAACAGGGGATGGATCATTTGATAATTGCCCTGTTCTGTTCTTTCCCTTTAAAGCACACTGGAGTAGATGGATCATTGGTCCAACACAGAATGGCCATTCTTATGTTCTTATATAAAGGGTCTCTCTCCCAGGGCATGTCTTTGAACAGATGGCTTTGGAGGAGGGGAGTTTGCATTCCCCTCACCTCCAGGAATTTCCTAAGAAAATCCACATCACGTGTATTGTTCCAAAGCCACCTTTGAACTTCCTCTTACCTTCCCGTGATTGCCTTAATCTTGTCTGCCTGCTAAAGAGCTTCCATACAACTTCATCATGGTACATAAACATTTGCATTTGTCATAAGATGAACTCCAAAGGTGTTCTCCCTAAATCAATAAAGTTTAACTTAATTCAATGAAGTTTGTGCAGGAGATTATCAGGCTGGCACTGTGATGAAGGGGGGATGTTTGTAATATTTTTATGAAGCCTATGAACTCCTCAGTTTCCCCAATACGTTGCTTTGCTATTTAGTCAGGGGAAAAGAGATGACGTTTGCACTAAGGGCTGACTGAGATATGTAAGTGTATATGTGTGTGTGTCACCTCCCTGTCTAAGTGGGAGGAATAGTCATTAAGGAACTGGAGGAAATCGAGCTAGATCAGCAAGAGGTCAAGAGAGACAATGCCTTCTCCAGTGACTTGTGGATCGACCCTCTTGGCAGGGAAGCTGAGCAAAGACCACTGATTGAGAATGACACGTTTAGCCCATCGTTAATCATAGGAAGGATTAGACTTTTATCAGTAAAAATTGGTAAAAATCAATTTCACCATATGCCCACAAACCAACCACACAATATTTCCATTGTTAATAACTGAAATTTACAGATAGGTCCCATAAGAGAAATGCTGCTGTCAAATTCATTAGTCATAATCCAGTGACTGAGCCTCTGGAAGTAGGCTTACTACAAATGGACTTGCGAAGGCACTGGGAAACCAGAGGTGATCTGTTCATTTAAGGAAATTTTACTTTGTCAGCGAGGGCCAATGATGTTGATAATTTGTGTTTCACCAGTTTATAAAAGCTGTCCCACTATTGACACCAGTGTTACTCTATTTGACCTGACTGGCTACTCAGTTCAGCGTCTTCCGTGTTGTTTCCGTTAGGAGGAGAAATGTTGAAGTCAGCAAACCCTGGTTGAGCAAACCCTGCTTATTTACAAGGCTTGTTCAAAGTCCTGTTCACTTATTTAATGACAGCACACGTTAGTGGGATCCAGTTTCCATGGAAGGCAATAGTAAGCTGGTATTCCATCTGGAACCAAACTGTAACAGAAAATGGAAGTAATTGCAGAACTCCAACATAGCCAAAAGCAATTAAGATGAGAGAGAAAACAAGAGATGAGGACATTGGGAAAGGAATTAAAACAGGGTCCAAAACAAGAACTGGAGAGTTTGAAAAAGGAAATTAAACAGAATGGAAAACAAGAGATGGAGACTTCACAAATGGAATTAAAGCAAGATCTAAAGAAGATGTGGCGAAGGTGGGAGTTTTTTGTACTGCTTCCGAATGTCATTTATGACTCAGTTTAGCTACCTGTCATGGGCTGAAAGGGTTAACTCCACCCTAGAGCTTTCCACCCAGCAGCTCAGGAAGAATGACATTTATGTGAACTGATTCAATCCTCCAGTACTTCAGCAGTCACATGGGGGATAACCACTATACTATACTGTCTTTGGCCCAGCTGTGCAGACATCCCCAGCTTGAGATAAGGGATCCCTGTGGTGTGATAGCTAAAGCATAGGGCTTTGGTTTTGATCATAAGCAGCCTGACACAGTGGTGCAGCCATGTGGCCGGAAGCAGAGATGTGCAAACAACTGATTTTTCTCTTTGACGGATGTACCAAAAAATGGGGGGCATTCACCTGAAATTTTTTTTTGGTTTTACCTTGTCATCAAACCAAAAGAGTAAAAAAAAAAAAAAAAAAATGAGGTATAAAAACACCTTTCTTTTTTTCTTTCTTTCTTTGGAAGTGAAATTGGACCATCTAAACATTTTGCAATTTGTGGATTTTCTTTCCCCCCGGCCAAAACAGTTCAGCCAGTCTGTTAGCAATTTGCAAAAGATTACGGTCAACTGAAATTGTCATGTCTTGACTGAAAGGAAGTTTCAGCAGAAAAATGTCACCCAGCCTTATTCTGAAATGTGTTGGGGAAAGGGGCTATCTGCTGCCATCTAGTGATAGATGAAAGGAAGCAGCGGGTGATGAGTGCAGGGATTAGCTGGTTGTGCCAGATACACTGAAAAAGGATGCACTGAAAAGGGTGATGTCATGACCTTAAAATGACTGGACACGATTTTTCGGGGATGCAAAACTCTTAGCCAAGCTAAGAGTAAATTTCTGCTGAGTGGAGGTAGAAAACGGACACAGGAAATGTGATGTTCCTGGTGGAAAAGGCTCCCCTAAGGCAGGCAAGAGTTAATTGCAGTGGTGTCTTGAGAGGACTGACGTGGTTTGGACTTTGCCTGAGACAGAATTTATAGCGGTGGATGTTTGCTGATCACTACAGACAACTTCACAAACCAGCCTCTAAGAAATCCAGAGGCTGTGACAGTAGCCGGGGCCCCAGGAAATGAATCCATCACCAGAGTTATTCTCCCAGATGAGATACGCATAGACCAAGGGTGACCCTTTGTCTCCAAAGTGTGTCAGCTGGTTGGTAAGGTTCTAGGGATGCACTAGCAGGGTTAATCCAATTCCCAGGGTCATTCAGCTCACAACAGGGCAATGGCGGGATCCCTGTCACTGGCGGTTTTTAAGGGTAAGTTGGACAAACCCCTGTCAGGGACAGCCTAGGTTTACTTGGTCCTGCCTTGGAGCAAGGGCCCAGACTTGATGACATCTCGAGGTCCCTCCCAGCCCGAAATTTCTATGGTTCTGTGTAAAGTCGCATGGGGAAACTTTTAGAAGCAGGGGCGCTCTGGTTCCAGAATGATAGAAGAAGGAAAAATGAGAGCCCAAAGCAGGATAAAACTTGGGGTTCCCTCCACAGGAGTGACCTGAGTAAAAGAAGTGGTGCATAGAGTAGAGTTGGGTTCCAGGACTAACCGCAAAGCTATCCTTAAGATCACCTGAGGGTACGTAGGAGGGGCTGGGTTTCAGCTTGGCTGCCCCTGAATCTAAGAATGTACTAAGTAAGCTGAGTCTGTAAGGGCTGTGACAGTGATGAGTCCCCTGTTGGAACAGATGGGCCAGGGGCTGTCCCAGGCAGCAACTCTTGCAGAAACAATAGACCTTCCTCAGAGACTCTCTGAAACCAGGAGTGAATCCCAGAGCAGAGTTTGACCCAAAACCATTTTATTTCTGAACACATGTCATGGGAATGCAGCATCCATATATCATACACAGGGAGCGCTGTGGAACCACAGGAGGGAGCTATACAAAGCATTCCTCAGTGATGCCCATCTTCCAGTGATCCAATCCCAGCCATCTTTGGCCTGCATGTCCAAGTGCTGCCCCCTAGAGGTGCACTTGGAGCAGTTCACCTCCTTGCCAAGGCTCTCTACAGACTCAGGCAGTATTGCTGCATCGGTCACACTCAGGCATCTCCCCCTTCTTAGAGCAATTGGCTTAGGCTCGCTGCAGACTCAGGAACATGGGTGTTGCAGGAAGATATCAATTCCTCTCCCATCTGCATCTAAATAAGACTAAATAAAACCGCCAAGTGAGGGGCCCTTGTAGTAGCGGCTCACCCAGAGCTCCTGGAGGTCGTGACCCCAGAAATGAAATGGTTCTCTGTATTTGACATTGGGAATAATGTCAGAGCACCCAGTATTGCTGGACTGTCTTGCCCATGGGCTATTGTGACCCACCCACAATATCCCATGCTGCAGTAAAGAATATGTGAGAAAGGGAAGGACTGCTCCAGACAGGAAAAATAGTCCAGTATTTGGATGATATCTTGGTGGTGAGTGAGACAAAAAAGGAACATGAAAGATCAGTGCAGTGTTTGCTGCATTGCCATTGAGCATATGGCTTGAAATGTAACCCTTCAGACTCCCAAATTAAACAGAAAGAGGTGCAGTACTTAGGAATTAAAGTCAGTGCAGGAGTCAGAGCAGTGGCTAAAGAAAGAATAGAATGTATTATCAACCTCTCTCTCACTAATTTTTGCCAGGCATTTATAGTAGGATATGCACAGAAGGCAGGACCCTTGCATGAAGTGCTTAAAAGACCACATTGCACATAGACAAAGGAGGTAACTAGTGCATGGGAAAGTTTGAAATCAGGGGTAAAGGAAGCTCCCACCTTGGCTGCCTCAAAAAAAGATCTCCGCTTTGTATTGTATCCTAGTGTTAAGAATGTTTGTATTGTGAGCATGCTCACTGTGACCCGTCCGTGCCCAGGGTAGCCACCTGAGAATGCCAAGATCAGGGCAGGCTGCAAAAGGAGAACAGATTCTCCCAACGCTGGTGGGTGACACTGAAGCCCGGCTTCCCAACCAGCCACGAACTGCTTCTAATTCCCCACACTGGATATCAAGAAGCCAGTCCACAAATGCCCACAGCCCCCTTTACTGCATCCCAGTTCCTGGCTACCAAATCAGCACTAGGTCCAGTAAAGAGATCAGTTATTTAAACTGTCTGCTCTTTACTAAAAAGGTTCCCTCTGACCCAAAGGGGTCAGCCACAGCACCAGTTCAATATAAGTTTGGATCTTACCTAAAATACCACGCTGGCAGCCAATCCCTTAGTATCTAAACTAAAGGTTTATTGTAAAAAGAAAGAAAGAAACCATGAGAGAAACGTTAAAGGGTTAAAGTAAATCACAGATATACAATGATTAAAAGTCCATTTACATCAGGTTTCTGGAAGAAATGTGGAGTTGCAGGCTTGTATAATCCCCTCTGGTTCACATCCAGTACTTGGATGGGTCTAAGTCCTTCGGTTCAGTTGCAAGATGAATAGATCCTGGGGTAGGTCCAGAGGTTCTGCAGCCATCCTGTCTGGGGTGTTGCCCAGGCAGCACAATTTGAAACACAGATATCTCAAATATTTCTATAACTTCCATTTCACATATTACACATGAACATAAGTATTATTATCTTACTTAGCATATTATAACCTTCTGAACAGTACCTGACATGGCACATCCCACATGGATTATTATGATTCTGCCATACTGATGTCACACAATATACTACATGTCCTCCCACTCCAGCCAGCCCGCGTGACACTCACTCAGGATGCAGGAGCTGGGGAAAGACCTATTTTAGCAGAGTTTGAAGAGGTCCAAAACATAAGCTGGGGGCTTGTGAGCAGATTTCTCTGGCTGCCTGCTGGACACTGCACAGGCAATTATTGGAGCAGGCGAAGTGGTTGTTAAAAGCCGTCATGCACTAGGAAAGTTACTGAGCCAAGAAAATGTATCTAAAGGGCATGTGAGAGTGCATAAGGCTACAGTGTGAGTCTTTGCTCACGTGACGGAAGATGCACAGCTGGTTACATTCTAAGAACAGGTGATATCAATGTGGGGTCTGACCTTCATTGGTCAGGAACACATCTGTGAGCCCCAAGGGGAAGTTAAAGTGCACCCTATTTTTAAGGTAACCTCAGTTGAACAGGCAATAGGGAAAACCATCT
Organism: Emydura subglobosa; assembly: GCA_007922225.1. NCBI lineage: Eukaryota > Metazoa > Chordata > Testudines > Chelidae > Emydura > Emydura subglobosa. The sequence goes on from VOCO01040471.1 coordinate 15,103, forward strand.
GGTATGTGGATGGCAGCTTATTTTATGAGAAAGGAAAGCAATTTACAGAATTAGCAGGGGCATGCCTTACAGGAGATATGCAAATGAGAGCATGTTTTCAGGACAAAATAGAAAAAAGGAGGAACCCGATCCACAGAGGTAGTGACAGTTATGTAAGTGTTGTTGTTGGTCTTGTTAGTGCTGTTGGTGCTTGTCAGTGCAGGCTGCGTGCGTGTGTCCCCGTGTAGGTGCTGTCCCAGCTCTGCGCAGGTCACCGAGATGGCACTCACGATCGAATGAATCGACACGACCACGGAGTAGCTGAGCAATGAAGGCACCTGGGCCAGATTTATTGCAGTTGAAGCACAATGAGAAGTGACCCATAGAATAATTACTGGTACACTTCAAATATGAGTGCTGTATTGCAATGGACTCAGCATGACTTAATGGCAGGACTTTCTGTTATCCCCTAGGCTGGATGTCATTGTTCCCTCTGATACCCTCTTTTATACACTGTTATAGACAATTTTGCTCTGCCCTCTTTGACATAGGTAGTTGCCACCCTCTTGATGTAGTCTAACACCACCCTTTACCGTAAATTGGATGATTTGGACAAAACAACTCCATTTATCACCTTATTAAACATTTCTATTAATGAAAGTGTTGTTTCAGGGAGTCAGTTATCTCTTTGGTGTCAGGGTGTCTTGGTGCCTTCTGTACCTGCTGTGTATCTTTAGTAATATTTTGATATTAGCAATATTTTGGAAATGCGTATGCTTGCAGTATCAGCGTTTTCCATGCCAATTTCAGTCAGGTCATAAGTTCACAGACTGGTTTCTGTTAACTTGGTCTTTTCCACTTAGGCCTTAAGCCTTAGCCTGTTCTGCTAGATTGCAGGCCTTAAGCTCTCACTTCTTACTACAAGTGTTAGTAGCGATGAAAGGAAAACAGACTGAAATCATTATTGGGGCTGATTCAGAAAATATGGTAGATGGAGTAGTGGGTATAAAAAGCTGGTTGTAAGATGACTTTCTCTCTTAAATTCTACAGAATGGTTAAAAAAATACCTATAGAAAGGTTTTCATCCTGTATGAAATTCTAAAAGAATTCTTTAAAGATAATCTGAAATATTATTTGATCATAAAAAAATCCACTAGAAAGACAATTTTACTCACCATCTTCTAAATATTCAGAAATTGGTTCTAAGCCCGGAAATATATGTTGCAGGTCAATGTCTATGGCATTCAAGACAGCCTCTGGATCTGTTTGAAGAACATCTGTTAGTTTTCTTCGAGTCTTTCGTATAATCTCCAAGGGCTTCTCATTGACAAGTGTTGCTTCCAAATCACAAGAATTGGAATCAACCAACAATAATCACAAAAGATCATTACAAAAGAAGCATTCTAAGACAGGTCACATTCAGAAATTGATCTTTACAATCATAAAGGGTAGAAAAGTATTTCTTTTTTAAATGAAAGCTTTCGTTCAAAAGAGTTTGTAAGTAGCAGAGAGCTATATTTTTGGTTCTGAAGGTTCAGATTTAACAGGATTTAGCTCCTCTGGATGTCAGACATTTGGCATGAGCTTTATCTTAGGCCTGGTGTACACTTAAAATAGCTATGTCGACCTAGCCCCTGGTGTAGACGCAGCTAGGTGGATGGAAGAATGCTTCATTGACCTAGCTACCGTTACTCGGTAGATAGAATTCCTACAGCAGTGGAAAAACCCCTTCCATCACTGTAGGCTCCATATACACTATGGTGTTATTGTGGCATAGCTATGGTGTCGTAGTCTCTGTAGCGGAGATGTGGCCTAACGTGGTGGAATTGTGGGTAAAATACCGTCTAAGCATGGGTGATCATGCTTCCTTTAATGGCTGGCCTCAGTAGTGCTAAGAGTCTGTTATAGCTAACAGTTCCTTTAGCTTAAATAGTAGAGTGCTGAAAGTGTCAAGTGGTGAATGTGGTTTCTGTGGGTATGTCTGACTTGGGCTCGCAGGACTCAGGCTCTGGGGCTGAAAAATTGCTGTGTAGATGCTTGGGCTCAGGCAGGAGCTTGAGCTCTAGGACCCTGCAAGGCGGGAGGCTCCCACAGCTCAGGCTCCAGCCCAATCCCGAACATCTGCACAGAAATTTTTTACCCCACTGCCTGAGCCACCGCCCCCTGCCCTCCTCCCCTGTGAGCCCAAATCAGCTGCAGCCATGCCATGGCTCTTTTATCCCTGTGTAGACATACTCTGTGTGCATGAGGCCATGGGCCCCTTTCTTAGGGATGAACAAAACAGAGCCTGTTCAAATTTTGTCCTTGAAACAGGGGTAAGTAGGTCTAAGAGAGCCTTGAGTATAACAGGAGCCAACTTAGACCCAATTTACATATCACCTCTGAATTTGGCCAAGGGTCACTGCAACCAAGAATTTACAATAGGACAGCTGTTCCCTTGTCCTACTATTCCATGCTTTCAAGCAGTTGCACTATATGTATACAGTTAGGTAACTATATGAGCATAATACTTATCTTCTAACTTAAGTAAATAACTTATATAACTAACCCTCACAATGCAAACTGTGAATTGTATATTTGATTGCAATATTCATAATTCAAAACTCCTGTTTGGGCTAGTCATTTAAACAGAAATAATACTATGTTATTTATTGTAGGAGAGTAAAGAGTTAAAAGCTGGACAAATGGTCAGGCTTAAGTTACGGGTACAGGTCATGGCACGGGCAAACATTGTTTCTGTTAATTGGTGTAAATTCTAGTTAAAGTCTGTTGTTTCTCTTCTTTTCCTTCCTTCCTGGACATCTGCGCAGGGGATAAGGCTAACAAAATAACTATTGCCAGTTCTGCCAAGGCCAGGGTGGGAAGAAAGTATTATTTTCCTTTCCCCCCCTGGCATGCCTTTACTTCTGGTTTGAGAGCATGCTTTGCATGTATGAGGCTCTGGGTTCAATCCCCAGCACATCTAGTTTGTCCTGCTCTGAGCAGGGGGTTGGACTCGATGATCTCTTGAGGTCCCTTCCAACTCTAATATTCTATGATTCTATAATGTTAGGGAAAAATTAATAAGTTTTAAGGTGATGTGCCTGCCTTCTGTATGGTATTCCTGTAAACAGCAAACAGGGGTGGGTATAATTGTATTCATCATGTAGTTGTTAATATTCATTTTATAGGTGTCAGTGTAACCAAATAAGGGTCTAAGGGGAGTTGCTGGAAATATATACATTTACATACTGTTATGGCTAAAAGAATTGTAAAGTAACCCCCTTGTTGCTCACTCGCGACGTCGAGGTGGAATGATTAGGCAATAAAGGGTTCCATCCCCCCAGCCTGCCCCAAGAACAGCCTGTTTGGTTATTTCTAACAAGTACCACCTATTCTGTCCTTCCAATATATTTTGTACCCTAGTATTACCGTGTGCTATTCCTTATCCTCATTCCACCAAGTTTCTGTGATGCCAATTGTATCAATATCCTCATTTAGTATGAGGCACTCGAGTTCAGTCATCTGATATTTAGACTTCTAGCATTTGTATATAAGCACTTAAAAATATACATTTACATACTGTTATGGATAAAAGAATTGTAAAGTAACCCCTTCGTGGCTCACTCGCGGCGTCGAGGTGGAACGAATAGGCAGTAAAGGGCTCTGTCTCCCCAGTCCCCCTCAGGGACAACCTGTTTGGTTATTTCTTACATTTATATAACTAACCAGCAGAGTGGGAACAGGGGGAAATGTACAGTTCATATTCTTGCTTTTAGTCGTGTTAATGAGCAGGACCGTCTCTAGGAGGTGCGGGACCCAGCAACCCAACAACAGTGTACACCACAAAGACACTAGTCTGCTCTGTAGAATATATTGTAGGGGATAATCCAGCATCCCAGCACCAATAATCCAGATTGAGGGTGGACAGGAAGGAGAGTTGGCTATGACCAGATGCCGTTTGAAGGGCTCATTGTAAATACACAGAGAGAGATCTTTTAGAGTGTAATTGGATCTAATACATCTTTTCCATCTCTTATCTTTGAAAGTTACCTTAAAATCTTTTATACTCTGAAATGTGACTCTCTTTTTCAAAGGGTGTTGTAGGCTTTAGAACTGTCCCCCCGGGATTCCAGTGCAAATTTAAGAACATAAGAATGGCCGTATGGGGTCAGGCCAATGCTCCATCTAGCCAACTGTCCTGTTTTCCAACAGTGACTAATGCCACATGCTTCAAAGGGAATTAACAGAACCAGAAAATCATCAAGTGAGCCAAACCTTGTCATCCAGTTCTAGCATCTGGCAGTCAGAGACTTAGGGACACCCAGAGCATGGTTTTGCATCCCTGACGATCTTAGCTAATAGCCTATCTTCCATGGACCTATCCTTCATGAATTGATCTAATTTGTTTCTGAATTCAGTTATCGTTTTGGCCTTCACAACATCCCCTGGCAACAGGTTCCACAGGTTGACTGTGTGTTGTGTGAAGAAGTACTTCCTTTTGTTTGTTTTAAACCTGCTGCCCATTAATTTCATTGGGTGACCCCTGGTTCTTATGTTATGTGAAGAGTTAACTGACAATTCCTTATTTACTTTCTCCACACCATTCATGATCTTATAGACCTCTATCACTTCCCCCCTTAGTCACCTCTTTCCCAAACTGAATAGTTCCAGTCTTATTAATCACTCCTCAGATGGAAGATGTTCCATACACTTCATCGTTTTTGTTGCCCTTCTCTGAACCGCTTCCATTTCTAATATATCTTTTTTGAGATGAGGAAACCCGAACTGCACACAGTATTCAAGGTTTGGGAGAACCATGGATTTCTATAGTGGCGCCATGGATTTATATATGTTCAATTTACAAGTAAAACATGGGTGTTTGTTTATAAACTTTCAGCCTTGCAAATTCATCCTGCCTTGTTCAGTGTTTCCCACTCTCACCAATTATGATGGATTTCCTGATATTTTGTATTTTTTCTTAAAGCTCCAGCTCCTCGACTCATGTGATTATAGGAGAATCTCAGCTTCCATTTTTTTTAAGTAAATTTTTAGCCCTTACATGTGCAGAGAAAAACTTGAAATCTTTTCTGAGCAAGAAAAGCTTAAAGTCTCAAAAAGCAGAGGCAATGTAAAAATGAAATGCAACATAAAAACAAAATTTTCTTATTTTTTAAAAATCAAAGATTTTTAAGCCAATGTCATGATTTTTGGGGCCTGACTCATGATTTTTGAACAGTTGGTATTGGCAAGACTACCAGACTCTCTGCTGGTATAACCCTTCCTTGTTTCAGTGTAAGGGATCTTCCAGGGTGGCAGGTGATGTGCTGCAGTTGTCTTGACCAGTGCATTGGCTCCTTGGGAGCTGTTATTCACCAGCACAAGTTAGAGCAGCAGAGAGGCTGTTTTAACCTATGACAGAGGGGATGATTCAGCCTGTATAGCTCCCAGAGTCAGGGTAGCAGAGAGCCACCTAAGTTCCCTATCCAGATGGGCCATAGCAGTGCTCCTGGGGATCTGGTCCTGAGTTAAACTGTGTTCCTTCTTTTCCATCATTACCGACAGTAACAATTTTGCCTAGCAACATTTTGTTCTTCTGTATGTATATATCATTCTGTACAACTCCACTGTTTTCAACTTCTGCTCTTCAGTGACATCTAAGCAGCCCCAGTGTCTTTAAAAACATGGAAATGAGAAGTAAAGGGGAAAGTTTCCTGCATTCCTTGCCATCTTCACAGTTCCTATAGTGCGGTCGACAATGCACTCCAATACTTCCTAAGGCTTTCACTGCAATCTCCAACAGCAAATCACCAAAAAGCAATAGATGCCCCAACTTTGTCCACCTTGTCCTCTCATGCAAAGGCCTAACAATGACCTCAGCCATGCTAAAGCTGAATGACTTCCCAAATACTTGGAATGTGAGAGTCAGATGTGCTGACCTGTTGATATAAGAGTGTCTGAGGTCGCTGTTAAGCTTTTGCATAATAGCACAAAAGAATGAAATTTTCATTACAGTGCACATTATAAAAGATAAGATTTCGTCATGGACGTTGCTGATTCCATGACTTTCAGAGACCTCTGTGGCATTTTCTGCTTCTGCTTCAGCCCCATGCTCTGGGATGGTGGGGTTGAAGCTCTCTAGTGGCATGGGTTACGGAGATCCCTGCTGGGCCCTGGAGCTGTCATCCACCTCTGGTGCTCTAAGCTGCACGGGCGGCAGAGGCCCTGCAGCTGTCCTCAGCCTCCACAGTTGGTGGGGGCTGGAGTTGTTAGTCTCAGCCCCGGCAGTTAACTCCCCTCTCTTATTTTTAGTAAAAGTCACAGACAGGTCACAGGCTTCCATGAATTTTTGTTTATTGCCTGTGACCTGTCCGTGACTTTTACTAAAAATAACCATGACAAAATCTGAACCTTACACATTGTCAATAGTGATTCTTGGAGAATCACTGTCTACAGGCCAGATCCGGTGCCATGAAAGTTAGTGAGAACCTCCCTAATGACTTCATTGGGTATTGGATCATATCCTTCTGTCTTTACTGAGTCACCTATTGATGCCAACCCTGATTTCAGACTGCAGGCAGATTAGGATTTACAAAGTGCCCAAGCAGGATAGGTGCCTAATACTCTTAATGAAACGTACTACCCCGACTGAACAGATGACCTGCAACAGCTGTGCCTGTACCATGAACCCAGATTAGCCCCACACCCAATGAAAGGACATTGTTCATTAAAAAACAACTCTAGAGCCTTAATAAAACACAAGAAATCATGTTTAATTAATCACCAAAAATGTATTTGATTAACACCCACAAGACAAGTTTTGTTCAACATCTTTATTAATGATCTGGAGGATGGGGTAGATTGCACCCTCAGCAAGTTTGAGGACGACACTAAGCTGGGGGGAGTGGTAGATACCCTGGAGGGTAGGGATAGGATACAGAGTGACCTAAACAAACTGGAGGATTGGGCCAAAAGA
>VOCO01040489.1:0-24674 GCA_007922225.1 Emydura subglobosa
ACACTGAAAATCACAATTTTCTCCTGGAAAATGTTGATTTTGTAAATAAGCGTTTTATACTGGAAAATTGTTCCACTGGCAAATTCCCAACCACCTTCACCCAGAACTCATGGCAGACACAGTGAGCTAGTGCACTGACACCAACGGGAACACGATGGGCACCTTGCTGGGCTGTAGCGTCTAGGCATACTCAGGCCGAGAGTAAAAATATTCCCCTACGGAGGAAAGAGTCCACATGACAGAAAAGCAGAAATGGGCCCAAGCCCAGACGCTGATACACGCTGGGATCCCAAATGCCTCAAAGTTCAAGGGAGGAGCTTTGGGATCTGAGGTGCTGGATCTGCCCCGTCTCTACAAAGCCCTCCACTAGCTGGAAGGGAAGATGATGTCTCCATTGCTGATTGGCCCACAGGACCCCAAGTGTTGACTAGCTGTTTGGGTCGAAAAGGCCAGCGGTATAGATGGGGCAGCGCAGCCAGGTCCTGGTCTACGAACGGAAGAGCTGTGAGATGCCACCCTGGGGCTGACAGGGCAAGTGGCCAAACACCTGAGGCGGGTGCTTTCAGAAAGGGGATGTGGAAACATTGGCCCTTAACTTAACTTAAATAACAACTATCCTTCCTTGATGTTTATCCCTCTGATCTATTTATAGAAAGCAGTCCTATCTCCCTTCAGCCTTCGTTTGCTTAGGTTTAACAAGCCAAGATCCTTAAGTCTCCTCTCATAAGGTAGGTTCTCCATTTTGTCCAATCAGCCTAGTAGTCCTTCTGTGCACCTCTTCCAGTTTGAATTACATTTTCTTAAATGTGGGAGACCAGATGCCTTTTATAATGGTACTAACATTTCCCGATCTCTTCTTGAAATTCCTTGCCTGATGCATCCCAGGATGTCATTAGCCTTTTTCATGGATGCATCATATTGGTGGGTCATAGTCATCCTGTGACAGTCCAATAAACCCAGGTCTTTCTCCTATTCTGCCGGTTCCCACCGGTAGGGCTGCAAATTATAGCAAAACATTTTGTTGTTCTTTCTTCCCCATTTCTATTACTCCAGTTTTCAAGGTAATACAATCTACTTGTATGATATTCGGGGGGGCCTCCATTATGGTCATACTTCCCAATTTTGTGTCCTTCGCAAATGTTATTAGCACACTCCCACTTTTTCTGCCAAACTCTTTAATGAAAGCTGTCGATATGATTGGTCTCAAGACTGAATCCTAAAGAACTCCACTAGTAACCTCCCTCCCGCCTGACAATTCACCTTTCATCATGACCCGTTATAACCTCGCATTAACCAGTTTCTTTCCCACCTTTCAATTTTTGTATTAATACCTATCTTCTCCAATGGGCCCCAGTGGGACCCCACTAGACATGTCCTCCCGATTTGAAAACTACTCTTTGAATATGGTCTTTCAAACAATCGTGCACACACTGTGAATCTGGGCATCCCTGTATTCACACCCCTCACCCTACTGCAATAATATTTGTACAAAATATGCCTTGTGAGGTATCATAAGAGAATTGATAACACACTAGTCAATAATATCATTAAGAAATGCATGTGATAATGCTGCATGTGGAATTATGGATACTCATAGATATTATACTTTTAAGTCTGACTAAAAGAAGTTTAAAACCGGCATGTCAGGGTGAGTTGATAAACAGGTTTTCTCCAAATAAAGGAAAAAGTTGTGGCCAAATTCAGTGAACTATTCATTTGTATCAAAAGTTTCAAGAAGAAATAATTTGCATTGTACCAATCACCAGCAGGGCAGAAGGCAGCATGGAGGCTATCCCAGACAGCCAGCAGGGAAAAGGGACTTTTTCGGGGGATATGTTTAGAAGAATACATTTCCTGAACAATAAAGAGAGGAGACAAGGAAAACCAATGCCTTGGAACCTGCGGGGATCCTGGCTGAATGCTAATTAGTCATTGCTGGGAAAGGCATATTGGAGAGGAACCTACCTTGTACAAAGGCTGTAACATATTAAATTCGATCTTAGATATTAGCACATATACTTTCACTTTTGATTATTAGTACCCCTGCTTCCCTGTATTCCTTCTACTTGGTATCACTTAGTGAAGTCGTTTGTTTAATAAACGTATTTACTTTTTTTACAAACCAATTCAACACTGTGTTTGGAGGGAAGTGTGTCTATACCCCAGTTAAATTAATACAGTGTAATGTACTTTAACAGAGGAGAAGCCTCAATGTCTTCTGTAAATGTGATTATTCCGCTCTGTGAGGTCAAATTTGGTGTATTGTGTCCAGTTTTGGGCCCCCCACTAAAGGAGGGATGTGGACAAATTGGAGAGAATCCAGTGGAGGGCAACAAAAAGGATTCGGGGGCTGGAGAACATGACTTCTGAGGAGAGGCTGAGGGAACTGGCTTTTTGAGTCTGCAGAAGAGAAGAGTGAGGAGGGATTTGATAGCAGCCTTTAACTACCTGGAAGGTGGTTCCTGGGAGGATGGAGCTAGGCTGTTCTCAATGGTAGTAGATGATAGAAGAAGGAGCAATGGTCTCAAGTGGGGAAGGTCTAGCTTGGATATTAGGAAAAACCTTTTTCCCTAGCAAGGTAGTGAAGCACTGGAATGGGTTAGCTATGAAGGTGGTGGAATCTCCATCCTTAGTGGTTTTTAAGTTGCGGCTTGACAAAGCCCTGGCTGGGATGATTTAGTTGGGGTTCGGCCTACTTTGAGCAGGGGTAGGACTAGATACCTCCTGAGGTCCCTTCCAACCCTCATCGTCTAGGATTCTATGGTTCCAACTTCCTTGAACTTCTTTAAAAACACCATTTTAAATGAATGAGTCTCCAGTACTTGAGCTAAACAAGTAACTCCACTAGCTGGTAGCTCTAAGAAACTCAAATCTTCTGTGACTCAGACACTGAACAGGGTTAAGGACCCACCCTGTGGGATTCATGTTTACCACGACTGGATACGACATTGAATTTGTAAGGTGAGGATATCCAGTTGTCCTTCATAGGAGACGGGCTTCTGCCCCTGTCCGCACTGCAAGTGGAAGTGCCTCCCGGCCTAGGTAGAGACACTTACGTTAGCTTTGCTCGAGCTCGTGCACTAACAATAGCTGTCTGGAGCAGATAGTGATTTGTGCCATGTGCTGGTGTATTCATCTCACCACACCAATTCAGCTGTCGGGGAAGAGGCCAGATAAAATAGAGACTCTTCCTGAGCACGCCTCTGAAGTGGTCCCATTCACTAATCAAGTCCGGTAGAGTCTGTAATAGGTAAGACCAGGTGACCTGTGCATGTAAATACGCTTAACTCCATTGAAGCCAGGCCCCAGCGGGTGCAAAGGGGTATAGTTCCATGTAATTCAGTAGTCCAGATCCCCCACTGGTGTACATCAGTCTCCTTCCTTTTGAGTCAATGGGCCAGATCCTCACCTGGTGTAAATCCACATACCAATGCTGACGTCAATGGAGCAAGGCTAATTTACGTCAGCTGCAGATCTGTGACTGGATCTGAACCTCCTCTCATGCAGTAAGAGAAGAGCTAAATTACGCCTTCTATGGCTGTGTAACCTGCACCACACAGAGCAACGGGCATTTCTCCACCCCTCCGTTGCACCATGGAAATACACTGCTCCATTAGCCCACATGCCAATTAGGGAAGCCAAGGTCTGAATTCCTCGCAGTCTTAAATGGATTGTTATCTGAACACCAGTCCTGTAACGCAAAGTGTTATTACCCCCATTTTACAGAGGTGGGTGTTGTGCGTTGTTAGTTGTCAGTGTAGGCTGCGTGCATCGCCGTGTAGGTGCTGTCCCAGCTCTGCGCAGGTAATGGAGACAGCACTCACGATCGGATGAATCGACACGCCCACGGATTCGCTGAGCAACGAAGGCACCCGGGCCAGGTTTATTGCAGTTGAAGCACAATGAGAAGCGACCTATAGAGTATCTACGGGTACACTTCAAATACGAGTGCTCTGTTACAATGGACTCAGCACAACTTAACGGTGGGACTTTCTGTTATCCCCTAGGCCAGACGACATCGTTCCCTCTGACTCCCTCTTTCATACACTGTTACAGACAATTCCATTCTGCCCCCTTTGACGTAGGTAGTTGCCACCCCCTTGACGTAGTCTGATACCACCCCTTGCCTTGTACTGGATGGTTCGGGCAAAACAACTCTATTTATCAGACATTTCTATCCATCAAAGTGTAATTTCAGGGGGTCAGAAATTGTTATCCTTGTTACCTCTTTGTTATCTCTTTGGTGTTAGGCAGTCTTGGTACTTTCTGCACCTGCTATATATATTTGTGTAATATTTTGATATTAGTAATATTTGGGGAATATGTGTGTTTGCAGTATCAGCTTTTTCTCTGTGCCAGTTTCAGTGAGGTCGAAAGTTTACAGCCTGGCTCCTGGTCATGGCTTTTTCCACTTAGACCTCATGTCTTAGCCTGTTCTGCTAGTTTGCAGGCCTCAAGTTCTCACTTCTTACTACAGTGGGATTACACAGGGCAGATTAAGTGTCTAGCCCAAGGTTACGTGACAATGAACTGGGAATAGAATCTGGCTCCTCTGGGTCTCTGATCATTACCTGATCCACCAGCTCATCCATCCAACCCTCTTTGTGGTCAAACCATCAAACTGTCCTGTCCCACACCCAGTGTCAATCAGGAATAATTCTGCTGCAGTTCATAGGGGCTGATTCTTCTCTCCCTCACCCTGGTGTAAATCAGGAACAACTCTGTTAAAGTCCATGCAGGTACACTGCTCCAAAGCCAGGGCAAAAGAGAGGTGTCGTTTTTAGTTGAGCAGACTTTTATAGTGGATTAAGGGAAAAGAAAAAAACTAGCAAAGGACAAACAAAGCCTTCCATGAGAGAGAGCACAGTGTGTGTGTCTCTCTCGTTCTAGCACGTGTTGACCGATTCATGGAACATGCACCTCTGACTGGGAGACATTAGAAATTCGAAGGCTAGTTATGTTGAGACCACAGCAGAACCTCAAAGATATGAACACCAGAGTTACCAACTGACCCATCAACCGAAAACCTTGTGAAACCAGGAGTACTGCCAGCGATCAGGCAGCAGTGCGAGGGAGGGGAAGGGGGAAGAAAAAAAGCAAATGCTGGGCAGAGCAGAAACAGTCTGGGGTCTGCGCTGTCCCTCTAAACCAAGGGTGCTCTTTCACCCCCTCCCACCCACTCCCACTTGGAGGGGGAAGCTGTTTTCACACACACCCTGGCCCCTGGGAAGAAAGCTGCCACCCAGCTCATGTTGCAAGCTGAAGGTTGCAGCCAAAGCCTGACCTGGAGCTGCAGTGGGAGTCAGCTGCTCTCTGGAGGAGTTTTAAAGGGTCACAGCCTGTGCACGGATGAGGCTCAAGCTTTGCCCAAAGGCTGCAATCCTGGATCCTGCCAGCACCTCTGGGAGTGCAAGGGGCAGGGGAGAGAGGGGCACTGGCAGCTGGCTGGAATCAACCCCCTGCCACGTGCTGCCTCTGCAGTGCACAGAGCAGAGAAAGCCCTGGGAAGAGGCAGCTGAGGGCTGGGGCATGTAGTGCCGTTGGTGCAGGGCAGTTCAGCCCAAAGGCAAGAAACAAGAATAGGGCAGGGAGCTGCTTGCAAACCAGCCAGGGCTGCCAGGTGCCACCTTTGCAGAGATCTCTCCAGCCCCAGCTGGACGACACTGACCGCAGGGTGCTGTGCCCGAATGTTCTGTTCAGATGTGCAAACATTTCAGAGTTACCAACAACCCCCATTCCCGAGTGTTCGTCTCTTTGAGGTTCTACGACAACTTCTTACCCGTTAGCAGCTCTGTGCCCCGCACCCATCTGACGGTAATGTGTTCTAGTGGATCAGGCACAGCGCTGGCACTCAGGAGACTTGGGTTCTCCTCCTGGTTCTGCCCCTGAGCTGTGCGGTTTTCAGAAGCAGCAAAGTGTCTAAGAACCCTTGAAATCCGTGCCTTTAAAAATCTAGCTTTAGATCTGACTGTAAATATTCCCTAGCTGCCTAAACCCTCTGGACAGCTAAGCCTCAGTGCAATCAATAAACCTGTGAAGATAAGCATTGCCCCGCCTATCCCACCTGCACAGCCTTGTCCACAGGCAGGCTCTGAACACACATCACTCTACACAAAATGGCCAGAGGGAATTGTGGGGAAATGGAAGAGATAGCAGCTTCTTACTTACACAATTTAGGCCAGCAGTTTGGGGACCCAGCTGGGCTGTGGGAGACCCCGGTTAAATTCCCTCCTCTGGTTGAAATGAGGAGAATGGATTTGGACAGGTCTCTTCCACCTCAGAAGTGACGGACCTGACCATTGTTCATATAGAATGGAACAGCTTCAATGGCCGAGATGGACGTGTGCCGTACTAGGAGATCGACTTCTCTAGAGGAGCGACTCCCTAGCTGGGGTGCTGGGCATGGCATAGCAGGGTCTTCTTCTCTGGCACCCCCTGCCAGCTGTCACTCGGCCATGTGTGGGCTACTACTTGTGAATCAGCCCTCCAGCCAGGTCACCTTTCTGAAAGTGGAACACAGGCTTGCCCTGTCCTCTGGGTTCCAGCCCAGGTACCCTGTCTTAAGCAGCTCAGGTCTGCCTGTAAAGACCCACTGCTTCCTCTGCGAGCTAATTCCCACCTTTGCCTGTGCCTAGGCCTTTCTCACAGCCCCTTCTCAGGTTTCCTCCTCCACAGAGCCCTGAAGGAAGAGGATAAGTTATGATGAACAAAGCAAATGTACGGGTCCCATGACAGGCCTCTCTGCCCTAGAAAAGGCTCTGGCATCTAACAGGCTTAGAAGAGCCCCTGGCCCCAGACCAGCCGGCGTCCACACAATCTCTAGATTTTCTCTGTCCCCAGCCAGGCCTTCCTTCAAGGTGCTAGTGCAAGAGGTCCTTTCCTTCTCCTGCTCAGCATCTACTGTATTGGGTTTTTCCTCTTCTAACTCCTCCCTCCAAGCTTTGTACCCTCTCGTAGGTGTAACTTCTCTCCATGAAGGCACTTATACACTGTCACCAATACACCTCTCAATCTTCCTTTCGATAAGACTGAGAAATGGAACACCACGCCTATATAGAAAGTTCCTAGGAATCCTAATCAGTTAGCCATTGGCTCAACATGAGTGGGTGCTCTGCTAATTCAGAAGCAATAAATAGCTCATCACCACAAGCAGTAAAGTCATGGGGACCTAACTCTGCTTTCCTGGTTTACCTAAATCTCCCATTGATCATGCCTGGTAAGGAAGTAGGCACAGTAGCTTGACCCAAAGTCTTACACACGTAATGGCTTGAGCAAAGAGGCAGGAGACCTCTGAGTTGGATTCTCATGTCTTCTCTTGAGTGACCTTAGGAACACTTTGCACATCACCCGTGTCAGAAGGATAAATACATGAAAATATAATTATTAGAACCACCCAAAAATTATCCCATGCATCAATTTTCCATTGGAAGATGCTGTTTTGAGGGAAAGGAATCTTTCCAGGGGAACTCATTGATTCCACTAAAACTAAAATGGAAACAAGGTAGGCTGGCCAGCTGGTGGGCATCCCAAGAATACAGCTCCCAGCTGGACTTCTCCCCCGAGACGGAACCCTTTATTGTCCAATTTAGGACAACTCAAAGAGACCTGAATGAACATTTCTGAAAAAGCCCCCTTTAAGGTATGTCAAATTAGACACCCAAATATTAAAGCACCCAAATGTACTGGTCTCTTTTGAAAATGTTGGCCTTGATTTTATAACGGAATAAATTACCAGCATGGGCAATTGACTTTAGATCATGACATTGACAGTATAATTACATGGAATATCCATAGACAAAGAAAATATAGTCTTGTGGTTAAGCTGTTTGCAATCTAGACTTTTTTCCTGGCTCTGTTACACCCTCTCTGTGTGATCTTGGGCAAGACACTTCCACCAAAATTCTCAGTGTGAGGGAATCCGTAATTTGTGCAGGTATTTGGTGTCCCTCAGTGGTATTCAGCATCCAGGACAGGAAGAATTGTATAGTTTCGTGACTTCTATACTTTTTTTTTTTAACATTAAACAGGTTAAAATAATCTTTCAATTACTAGTGGCTCTATCATTGGGGGAAAAGAACCCTCATTTTCCTCACAAAAATTATCTCTGCACAACCCCAGATTAGGCACCATTCACAACTCCTAATACCTGTGAGTGGGGCAGTCAATCCAGTGGCTGACTGTGTGGGGTGCAAGCATATACCAGTAAAAGGTGCCAAAGGTGAAGAAAACGACTTAACTGAACAGATGATCAGTCACAGCAGAATTCTGAGATACACTTTTAGAAGCAGCCATAAGCACAGGTGGATTCAAAGTGACTCTACCTTAAAGACACCATTACTTATTTTAGAATTAGTGATAACTCAGAGCCACAGGATCTTACATGTATATGGATTAATGTGCCAACTCCCAAACCCAGGAGGGGGTTGTTATATTAATTTAAATTAATTTAAATAGAATGTGTGGGCCAAAGATGCTAACATATCCTAGTCACTGTCCAATATTAAACAGTGTTGACAAGGTCTGGGATTTGGCATACAGAGACCTTAACCTGCTTAATGCCACAGCAAACACGCCATTAAAAAAACCATCTAACCTTTTATTGAAGACAAAGAAAAGAAGGAAAAACAGCTAAAGCATTTGAAATGTGAAGTGTTAAGTAAAGCTTTCATTTACAAAATTCCTTGTTCCCTTTCCTTTTAGCTGGAGGGACTTTTTAGAAGGAAAAAAAACAACCCTGGTTTGACAGTGTCTTAGATGGTATAAAAGATGGGAAATAACTCTCCTTTTTGGGAAAAGAGAAAAAGTTATTAGAGATGGGCTAGAAATGTTGTTGTTGCTGTTGTTCATGTTGGTTGCCTTTTCATCCCAAGTGGTGGTCAGGATTCAGAGGGATCCGGTAGAAGTTGTGATGTCACTTGGGTTCTTCTTTCTGGCCAGTCTATTCAGAATACCTCTCAGGATAAGGGTGGTAAAGACCCCGCATGCCAGGAGAGCAGAGGGTGGCAGCCATGATGGGAAAACTCATTTCTGTAGACAGTTTTTCCCCCAAAGACTCTTTCTTTAAGGACCCCAAAAAGAATGGAAGGGGGATAATCTAGTCCCTCATTATCTGGTCCCCCAGTTAGGCCTAGTATCTGACACACCAGTTTTAATTTGTTGATTTCTGGTTTTACACTTTCCTTGTTTATGTATTTATTTGGCATATGCAATACAGTCAAGCCAAGCCACAGCATTCTTATCAACAATGTTGAAGGCATGAAGACGTCCAGGAAGCTGAATCATTTTGCCCTCCTCAACAGTATGTGTCATGGTTTGTGGCTGCCCACGTCGACATAGTAGACTGTCTCTAAAATGCCACCGAAATTCCTCTGCAGCACAAATTCCATGTTTGGTGTGAAACTGGTTCAGAAGGCTCCATTGCCCTGGTGATAAATCAAACCCAGGAAGACATTGAGTGGGGTCTGAGATAAAATAATGATTTGTCACTTTCTTGTGACACAGTGACTTTTCTTGTCTACCAGGCATGATCTTAACACAGACCTTGAATTATATTAGGAGGGCTTTTTGTTGTACTTCTTGTTTGTACTTCTCTCCGTCTTCTGTAGTACAGACAGAGAGAGAGCCTAGAGAACTGGTCCTGATGCAAGACATGAGGCCTATACCAGAGGCTGTGAACCAAAGTCAGGCTATGTATTAAAGCAGTACGTGAAAAAAGTCTAGTACGTAAAAGTCCAGTACGTGAACTTGGCAATGTTACTGCTAGATACATCACTGAGGGTATGTCTATATTGATGGTGGCACCGTTGGCGCCACTAGCTTGATTCTTCAGGATCGATTGAGTGGCAGTGGAGACCCACTCAATCAATCCGGAAGTCAACAGCATTAATCCACCTCTGTAAAAAGATTAACACTGTGTTGATGGGAGGGAATTTCCTGTCAGTGTAGCGCAGTGGGGATGCCATGGTAAGTAGAAGTTAGGAAGTCAACCTGAGATATGCAAGGTATGTAGAGTAGCTTGCATATCTCTTATTGACTGCCACCGAATTTCACCGGCAGTGTAGACCAATCCTCAAACAAACTGAGTATTTATGTAAAAACATTCCAGAAGGCTAGCTCACGTACATCCCAACCTAGCACAAGATGCTTTGAAAGAAGTGATATAGGGATGTATTTTCTGAAACATCAGGAGCAAGATGCAAGAGGAGGTAACAAACATGTCATGAAACACATATGTTGTTTATCCCAGTTGTTCATCTCAGTCTATAAATGTCTTCAAAGGTATTCCAAGATTTAATGAAAATAAACATTAATGATACTTATTATCTAGTGAGCTCTTCAACCAGCTCTTTTAAAACTCTAGGATGCAAGTTATTCTGACCTGCTTATTTGAAAATATCTATCTTTAGTATCTGCTTTTTAATTTCCTCCTCAGATAGTAGTGGAATGAAAAGAGGATCATCTAATATGATTACATCATCTGTCCCCCATCCCCCCACCACCATATAGAACAGAAATATTTATCAACATCTCCTTTTCTGCCTTATTACTGATAATTTTACCATTTCCAGCTAGTAATGGACCAGTGCCATTGTTAGGATTTTTTTGTTTCTAATATACTTAAAAATCTCCTCTTTGGTGTTCTTAACTCTGCTAGTCATTAATTTCTCGTTGTGTCTCTTTGCTTCCCTTATCTATTTTCTACAATTCCTAGCTTCTGAAATATATTCATTAATATCAGCTGCCCCCTTTTTCCATTTGTTTTCTAGTCTATTCTATTGATGATTTGCACCCAGTGGAGATGTGGCCTTTTGATTTCAGTGGATCTGAAATTGATTTACAGCACCTGGGGATCTGGCCCATTGACGGCAATGGAGCCATGGCTGATTCACACCTGCTGGGAACCTGCCCATGAAACAGTTTCAAATCCCTATTCTTTGCCTGTGAATCTGAACTGAACAAGAGACAAAAGTGCCTAACCCATCTGCTCTTTCTTAGCTCTTTAGCCAATGGGATTACAGCAGAACTTCAGAGTTACCAGACACCTGGCGAATGGCGGCTGCTCGTAACTCTGCAAAGTTTGCAGTTCTGAACAAGACAGTCTGGTTCTTCTTTCAAAAGTTTACAGCTGAACATTGACTCAAGTCAGCTTTGAAACTTCCCTTTGCAGAAGAGAAATGCTGCTTTTCACCGTCTTAATGTAAATGAAACAAGCACAGAAGCAGTTTCCTCATTGTGTAAAATAGTTTATTTAAACTTTCCCTTTATATTTGTAGTAGTTTATATTTAACACAGTCCTGGGCAGTAAAGATGATATTTGTATCTCTGAGGTTCTACTGTAATTGCAGGAGTGCAACTTTTAATGGTTAAGGAGTGATTCATTCCCATGGGGGGAGGACAGAACTTTCGAGGGGTTCACTGTTGCTAAGATTTCCTGTATCTGATTTTCAACTTCTATTGGTTGAATGCATCAACTTCCTTCCTTCCTTTCTTTCTTTCTTAGCAATTATATTTTTTTCTTATTCCAGACAGCAGTAAACAAAAAGGCTCATTAGCCTACAGGTGCTATGCAGCATGGCATTTTAAAAATGTTTAATTCACACCGGTTGAAGGAGTGTCAGGAAGACTGAACAAACATGAAGGGCTGGACCCCAGGTCGTGTTTATCAATGTAGCATGACTAGGGTCGGTGCGGTCAAATCCTCAGTTTGTATAAGTCTGCTTTAGTTCCCAGGCGGTGTAAATTTGAATAGTCCCGTAGAGCTTTGCCAGTTTACGTGAGCTGAGTGTCTGTACCATGAGGCCTAGCTTTATGTGTGTTCCTGAATTGGAGATTCTCATTGCTTAGAACCACCATCCCATTTTAATTACCGGGAAATATTCTAAGATCTCAAGAACATCATTAATGGCCATTGGCTGTTATCTTTCAAACCTCGTGGTGATTGGGGGAGGTCCCGGATGATTGGAAAAAGGCAATAGTGCTCATTTGCAAAAAAGGGAAGGAGAAGGATCCGGGGAACTTCAGATTGGTCAGCTTCACCTGAGTCCCCAGAAAAATCATGAAGCAGGTCCTCAAGGAATCCATTTTAAGGCACTTGGAAGAGAAGAAGGTGATCAGGAACAATCAGCATGGATTCACCAAGGGCAAGTCATGTCTGACAAAAAAGACTGCCTTCTATGATGAGATGACTGGCTCTGGGGATGTGGGGAAAGTGGTGGACATGATATACCTTGACTTTAGCAAAGCTTTTGATACGGTCTCCCATAGTATTCTTATCAGCAAGTTAAAGAAGTATGGATGGATGAATGCACTATAAAATGAATAGAAAGCTGACTAGATCATCCGGCTCAAAGGATGGTGATCAATGAATCAATGTTAGGTTGGCAGCCAGTAACAAGCGGAGTGACCTACGGGTTGGTGTTGAGGTGAGTTTTGTTCAACATCTTCATTAATAATCTGGAGGATGGGGTGGATTGCACCATCAGCAAGTTTGCAGATGACACTAAGATAGGGGGACTGGTAGATACCCTGGAGGGTAGGGATAGGATACAGAGTGACCTAGACAAATTAGAGGATTGGGCCAAAAGAAATCTGATGAGGTTCAGCAAAGACAAGTAGAGTCCTGCACTTATATGGAAGAATCCCATGCATAGCTACAGACTCGGGACCGACGGCCTAGGCAGAAATTCTGCAAAAAAGGACCCAGGGATAACAGTGGACAGGAAGCTGGATATGAGTCAGCAGTGGGCCCCTGTGGCCAAGAAGGCTAATGGCATATTGGGCTGCATTAGTAGGAGCATTGCCAGCAGATCGAGGGAAGTGATTATTCCCCTCTATTCAGTACTGGTGAGGCCACATCTGGAGTATTGTGGCCCATTTTGGGCCCCCCACTACAGGAAGGATGTAGACAAATTGGAGAGAATCCAGCGGAGGGCAACAAAAATGATAGGGGGCTGGAGCACAAGACTTATGAGGAGAGGCTGAGGGAACTAGGCTTGTTTAGTTTGCAGAAGAGAAGAATGAGGGGGGATTTGATAGCAGCCTTTAACTACCTGAAAGGGGGTCCCAGGGAGGATGGAGCTAGGCTGTTCTCAGTGGTAGTAGATGACAGAACAAGGAGCAATGATCTGAAGTACCAATGGGGGAGGTCTCAGTTGGATATTATGAAAACCTTTTTCCCTAGGAGGGTGGTGAAGCACTCGAATGGGTTACCTAGGGAGGTGGTGGAATCTCCATCCTTAAAGGTTTTTAAGGCCCCTCTTGACAAAGCCCTGGCTGGGATGATTTAGTCAGGGTTGGTCCTGCTTTGATCAGGGGGTTGGACTAGATGATCTCCTAAGGTTCCTTTCAACAGAGAAACAGTGACTTGAAAGATAGAACTGGTCCGAGGGAGACACACAAATGTTAACAGGATTTTGGACCCTAAGTTTCATTTGAGCCTTATAGATTGTGAAGTTTTTTTGAAAATATCTGTCAATATTCACAGGAAGTTAATTCTGGAGTTAATAAAAATGATTCTGTGCCTCAGACTCTCTATCTGTCCAATGAAAGAACAGATCTATGCCATGTGACGTATCTCACATGGTCAGGGAGTTGCTGTATGCATGTGAAGAGGTTCCCCTGTAGGGTCAGTGCTGGGGACTCTCCCTCTGAGTCAATCTCAGAGGGAGGCCCCACCTCCCGGCACCTACAGTTTTTGGGGAGTCTGAATCAAGGGGGCCACCTCTCGCCCTCACTAGGGCGAGCCTGGGTTCAAGTCGCCCCTTTTTAGGTGAATAGCGTCTCGCCCCCCGGGCATGCTATCGGTCTAGGGTCTGGCCCCCTGTCAGGGACGGGCCAGCAGCGGGAAATAGTCTCAAGCCCTCAGACTGGTCGAGGAAGCAGTCTCTTGCCTAGCTCTTGGGGGGCGCAGGTAAGCAAACCCAGGTAGGCTCAAGCCTTTGGTCGGGCGAGCAGCAGTCTAAGGCCTGGCCCTTCGGCAGGGCAGGGCAGAGGACAGCCGTCTCTAGTCCTTAGCCGGGGCAGTCAGTCGTCTAGGGACTGCCGGTCGGGGAGGGCAGGCAGAAGCAGACACACACGCTCGAGCCCTTAGCAGGGTGAGCTGCAGTCTGTGCCCGGCCCTTAGGCAGGGCAGGGCAGGACAGGCAGTAAGGGACAGGCTCTGGCGCTAGCCGGCATCCACGCCAGATCAGGGGGAGGAAGGGGGGAGGGGGACACAGGTCCACCCGTCTCCACTGCGTCCCAGCCCAGGGCCCTGGCAGTGACGGGGGTCCTGTCCCATCACTGGGTCGGCAGGGAACCAACTGAAACACGCCGACTCACCACAGCTGGCTTCCCTGGGCTCCTTCCTCCCGCCCTATGTCTAAAGTACCTGGGCCTCGTCGCCTCCTCTGGGGTGCTGGGTTCGAGGGCTTGCAAGAGTCCCACGAATCCCTCCCCGTCCACCAGCAGCAGCTCTGGAATCTGCGCAGGGTCCTCTGCGGAGGGCAGCTCCTCCAAGTCAGTGGGCAGCGCCGGCAGGTTCTTGGGGTCCCAGGCAGCAGGCAGCTCCTCCGGACCAGCAGGGCCCAAGCGGTGGGTAGGTCCGGCAGCTTCCCCTCTTGTGGGCCTTTGGTACAGCCCTAGGCTCAAGCCCCAAGGCAGAGGTGTCCTTCTCCCTTGGCCGCCGGGGCCTAACTGAGCTGGCAGGCCTGGGTTTTAAAGGCCTGGCCCCGCCCACTGGCTTCCGGCCAGGTGGTGTCCTTCTGGGCTCAAACCGCCAGGGTGGGTTTGGCTCTCACTCTGAGAGAATCTCAGATGGAGGCCACACCTCCTGGCTCCAGCATGCTACGCGATTAGGATATCCAATCAAAGGGCAGTTGGCATCGTGAACACTTTCTAAAATATCCTTGCTTGTAAAAAGCCTGATTTGTTACTGATTGTGCTGGTCTATTGATTTCATTGGAATTACACTGGATGAAAATGTAGTGACTCAGCCGTTAATGGAGTCCTGAGAATTTGGGGTAATTTCACATAGACTTGGTTTTCAAAGGTCAGTTGACCTTCCACAGGGCACTTTAAAACTCTCAAGTATAATTAAACCTTTGTGGACATGGCTTGTCTTTCTGTTCTGTGTTTGTGCAGCACCTAGCGCAATGCTGTCTGGGTCCGTCACTGGGGCTCCTAGGTGCTGCTGCTATTACTAATAAAATAATGATTTCATAAAATTAAAGAAGTGCTAAAGGAACAGAGAAATAATGTCACAATATGTGGAGTGAAGATGGTTATGAATATTTCTTTTTTCTTTTGGAAAGAAAATTAACCAAAATGAGCAGAAAAAAAAATATTTGAAATTTTTCTTATAGAGGTTTCATGTTTCAAACAAACAGACAAACAAACAAACAAACAAACAAATAAAGATTTTTTAACAAAAATAATTGCTGATAATGAAAATGTTGCGGGGATTCTGGAGGGATTGTATGGGGTGGGATGGTTGCCAAAACAACAACAACAGCAGAAATCCATAGTGATTGTTTTTTTAATAACAGTTTTCTTTACAAAAGCCCCTAGCACAGCTATTTCACAGCAGAGCATCCATTGTGCTGCAAATTCCATTTTTCACCCGGAAATGTTCTGAATGATCAAAACGTAACATCTAGTGTTGGCGCAATGATTTATAATGAATTAGTTGCACATTTGCAGGGAGAACACAAAGTAGATCAGTGCGACTTGTCTATTTGTGGCAGTGTGGGCTAGTGAATAGAGCACTGGGTTGGTTTCTAGAGGTCTGTGTTCTACTCCCAGTTCTGATGTTCACCAGCCGGGTGAGTTTCGACAAGTCACTTCCTTGCCCCGTGCCTTAGTTTCCCCATCTTTAAAATGAGCCTAAAGACACTGAATTCTGTCTGTAAAGCACTTTAAGATCTAGTGATGAAAAGTGCTATATTACGATTTAGGTATTATAACTGATTTCTTTGTTATGAGTAGGCATACCTCATCAGTCTTTGTCATCTGACTTGTCCGCCAAAGGTATCAATAAACTTTACTAGACATTACTTTCATGGAGCATTAGATTATAATGGAGTTTTCAAATGCTCTTGGGGGACTTAGGAGCACAAGTCCTTCTTGGGGGACTGTTTTCTTAAGCCATAATGAAAAATAAGCATAAAGGGGATACCTAGGCTGCTAACCTGGGACATAGGGACCTGTCTAACCTTGGGCGTATTTGCAAAGGTATATAAGAGCCATGGGCATCCCTGAGAGTCAGTGGGTTTTCACAGGTGTCGTTGATTGGAAACGAGTTAATAGTTCTCTTTATATTTCAGTGGGAAGCAACACCCAGCCACCATCCCAGACCTCTGTTGGCTCAATGAGGCTAGCAGGGGTAAAAATTATTTTGGTCCTGACAATCTGACCCTCTTACCCCTGAATTGCAGATCCGTGGAGTAAGAAGAGGGCTTTTTTTTTTTACTTAAGAAGACAACGGTGCTGCATTTCAACGACTTCAAGTCCTGCATTTTGAACTGATTGGAAAAGGAAAATAATCACAAAATTATTGAGGGGCTTCAAAAATGTTCTACTGCAAAGGTTTTGGAAGAAATTGTTTTAACAATAAATACCAGTGGCATTTTTATCTAACATGCTTATGGCTTTTTTTCAGTAATCCTTTTTTCATGCTCCTTGTCACTTTTTCTCTTTTTTTTACTTTCTTTCCTTTTTCTAAGGAAAAAGCCAGGGCAGAAGAAGAGAAAGAAAAGGAAGAAAAAGAACACACCAGAAATAAGTAAATGACAGATTTTTTCATTACTTGTTTTTTCTCTGAAAATCTGGAAACTGTCTGAAAATGTTTATTACTCAATTTTCAATTAAAAAAAACATTTTTTTAATAAAAACAATTTCCATTAAAACAAGATTGAGCAACTTTCTTTATAAATACATTTTATATCAGGATAAGGGGAAAAGACAATCAAAGCCAAAAAGACAACGTGGGTTGAATCGATAAAGACAGACAGACAAAAACAAAACCTTTAGTAAAACAAACAAACAAAGCTCAGTAATTCTTGGTAAAAGTAAAGACTGAATTTTTATTAAATCATATTGCTGATTTGTCCTATGGGAAATACACATAAGCTGTTTATTTGTATCAGAGAGAAAAGGACAAGATGTAAAATATTTGACTAGCCATATTAATTTATAGGAACATTCTATATTAAAGTCCCCATAACACTTAAGGTGAAGAATTGCTTATGTTACATACATTTTTCAATATATTTGAATTTTTTTCTCCTCTGGAGCAGACTATACAATTTATGACTTTTTTTCCCCAGTGTGTGACAGATGCTTCAGAGGGAATGAGCAGAACAGGGCAATTAGTGAGTGATCCCAGGTGGTCCCAGCTTCTAGCAGACAGACGTTTAGGGACACCCAGAGCGTGGGGTTGCGTCCCAGACCATCTTGGCTAATAGCCATTGATGGACCATTAACTTATCTCAGTCTTTTTTTGAACCCAGTTATACTTTTGGCCTTCACGCCATTGCCTGGCAAGGAATTCCCCAGCTTCACTGTGCACTGGGTGAAGAATTATTTCCTTTTCTTGTTTTAAACTTGCTGCCTATTCATTTCAGTGGGTGACCTCTGTTTCTGGTGTGATGTGAAGGGGTAAATAACACCTCCCTGCTCACTTTTGCCATGCCAGTCATGATTTTATAGACCCCTATCATATCCCCCTTTGTCAGCTCTTTTCTAAGATGAACAGTCCTAGTCTTTTTACTCTCTCCTCATATGGAAGCTGTTCCATCCCCTTAATCATTTCATTACCCTTCTCTGCACCTTTTCCAACTTCAATATATCATGGTTGAGATGAGAACTGCACACAGTATTCAAGGCATGGGCATGCCATAGATTTATAGAGTGGCAGTCTGAGATTTTCTGTTTTATTATCTCTCTCTTTCCTATTGGTTCCTGATATTCTGTTAGCTTTTTTAACAGCCCCTGCAGACTGAGTGGATGTTTTCAGAGAGCTAACCATGATGGTGCCAGATCCCTTCCTTGAGCGGTAACAGCTAATTTAGACTCCATCATTTTGTATATACAGCTGGGATTATTTTTTCAAACACGCACTGCTTTATAGCTATCATCACCATTTTGCTGCCCTTAATGAGATCCCTTTTTAACTCTTCGCAGTCAGCATTGGACCTAACTATCTGGAGTCATTTTGCATTGGCTGCACAGTTTATGTCATGTCACTGTTTGCCCCTTTTCCAGATCATTTATGAATATGATGACCAGTGCAGGGGGACCCCAGGCTTTACCTCTCCACTGTCAAAATTGACCCTTTATTCCTACCCTTTGTTTCCTATCTTTTAACCGGTTACTTAGCCTTCCCTCTTATCCCATGCCTGCTTAGTTTGCTTAAAAGCCTTTGGTGAGGGTCTAGGGTGGCCACTCAGACATTCCCGGGATACTAGGCATTCCACCACTCCCAGGAATGGTGTCCGGCCACCCCTGTCATCATGACTTTGTTATGTTGTGTGGAGGACGCCCTGTCCAAGAGCATGCTGCCTCTCCCCGGTTGGATGTGGGACAAACCTGCCCCCAAGAAGACTGTCTGGTATAAAAGTGGAAAAGCAACACCCCACTCCATCTGTCCCCCCCAAGCCAGGCTTGGTTCACTGGGTTCCAACCAGAGCGGGGCCAGGGCCCAGCCGCGTGAACAGCTTGTCCTGGAGAAGTACGGAAGTATGTGACCATCTAGTTAATTAATAATAATGGTTAATGAGGTGCTGGCTGAGTATAGGACCCACACAATGGGGAGCTCAGAAGGATCTTTGCTTTTTCCTTTTCTTGGTAAAGAAGAAACACAGCATCCCCCCGCAGAGCGAGATCTACACTGGGTCTGTGTTTATAAAGCATCTTTGCCCTTCGACTCCATGTACATAGCACTGGTGAGGTGCGGCCAGCTCTGGGGTTGAGCAGAGGGACACCCCATGGGGATGGCTCGCCTGGTGCTGAGATGCAGCCAGCTCTGGGACAGGATGGCTTGGGGACAGACACACAGGAACACCGCAAGGGGTGGCTCACCCGGTGTCAAGGGATGGGGTGCGTCCCTGCTGCTGCCTGTTGGAAGGAATGGACCCTGCTCGGGATGTGGAGGAAGTGAGAGAACCCAGCACCTCCTAGAAGACAGACCACGGCCTTAGCACTGCCAGCCCCTGGCCAGGATTCCCCATGTGCCCTGGGGGCTGGTGCTGGGGTTTTCAATGTGGCCTCATCTTGGTGTCCACCAAGTCCTGTTTTTGCAGGTGGGGCTGTGCTTGTGGGAAGGGCAACATGGGAGACTGTGTGTAAGTGGGGGGGCTCTCCCTGGCACTCCCCTGTGTGAACCCAGATCATTCACGGATCAAATCCAGATCTGGCTGCTCCTGCACACCCCAGAGACCAAGTCCCAGGGACACAGCGGCTCAGAAAGCAGATATCAGCCCCTCTCGCCCAGCTCCCTTCACAGCACAGGCGGAGGGAGGCAGCGGAGATCTCACAGCCAGGTGAGTTTTCACACACAGCTTCGTTCTTGCTTTGATTCTTCCATGGCTGCTGCGCTGTTCTGCTGCCCGCCCCTGCCTGCCCCAATTGCTAACCTGGCTATGCACAAATTTAGGCTGGAAATTAGCAGGAGGTTTCTAACCGTCAGAGGGGGAGGTTCTGCAACCGCCTCCCAGTAGGAGTTGTGCGGGGCAAACGACTTAGTTAGTTTTAAGAGAGAGGTGGACAATTTTACAAGTGTGATTATATGACGAAGCTGCTTGGGACGGTGGGGGCAGAGCTCAGCAGCCCGGGTGATCATTTCCAGTTAATGTCCTATGTTCCTGAAGCACGTGCTTCAGGGCTTCAGCCGGCCACAGGCAGGGGTCAGGAAGGGATTTCCCCATCTGCAATGTATTATTTGGTGATTTTTTTGTTTGTTTTGGGTTGTGTTTGTTTTTGATCCCCTTCCTCTGAAGCACCAGGACGGCAGATAAATAGGGAAGTAAGTGTGAGCATAGCTAGAGCAAGGGTAAACAAAATTTCAAAAAAAAGGTTTAAAAACATTTCAGGTGGACTTTTTCCCTCTTTCGTAAAGGAGCAAAAAAAGAAAAAAAAATGTTTCATATGTAGATCACCTTCAAAAAGAGATTCTGATCTGTTTTATATTCTCTATACTCAGATGATCACAACAGTTACATCTTTGGGTTTTTCTGGAAATCAGAATTTAAGTAGGGCCATTTTACTCAAACCTAGAACTACATATAAAACATATATATTGAGTTAACATTTCCAATCTCTCTTTGAATTATATTAATCTAAGTTATGAATTAATATAATACATTTACTACCTTAATATTTGACTTTAACCTGTAAATTAATGTAATATGCTTTTCTTAACCCAATATTTCAACAGATTCTAGAAATTTGTCCTATATTGAAATATTAACTCAGTATTTTTATCAGCACTATAGGTAAAAAAAAAAATACAACTTCAAATGTAACCAAATCTAAAAATATATGAAGTTCTTAAATGAATATTTAAAAATAATCTAGATATTTATATAAATATTAGGTTAATATTTTAACCATATCTTGGAAATAAAATATATAATTATTAACTTGTATTTTAATAAAATTTGGAAATGACTACAAAATGTTCTTATCAGTTTAATATTTTAATCAAATGCAAGCAAATGTTATATATAATTCTTTATTTACTATTTTAATTATAAATAAGAATATATCATTAATTATTTTAATCAAAATAGGAATTTCTGTCATATATAATTTTAATATAACATATTTAAACACAGCTGGAAATCATCACAATATGTGTTTATTAATCTGAGATTTTAATCAAATCTAGAAATTAGCATGATATGTATATATTAATTTAACATGTGAAGTGAATCTAGAAATCAGTACAGTATGGACTTAATGATTTTACATTTTTGTTGACTGTAGGTATGAATATGATATATAATTCTAAATTTATTATTTTAAACAAAACAGTAATTAATATAAAATTGTTATTCATTTATTATTTAAATTGAAGGTAGCAATTGACAGCATATATAGATATTAATTTATTTTAATTAAATATCAGAATTAATACCATGGGAAGTTGTTTATTTCAGTCAGGAATAGGAATTGATATAATATACAGTTAGTTTTACATTTTAATCAAATCGAGAAATTAATCTAATCTATAACTCTAACTCCTGGTCATCGACTGGGATTTCTAGGTGCTACCTCAGTAATAATGGCAAAAATAATTAATAAACAGTATAAACATCAATTGATATTATATATTAATTTCAATATAATAAATTCACAAACAAAAATTGGTTCCATTGTTTAATCCAATTGATCTATTAATATAGATTTTTCTTCTGCAGAGCGATTAGGGCCAGTCCATGACTGACGTCATCTTTGGGTCTGTCCAAACTCAAGATAAGGAATTTTGAAAAGTCCCCTGGATTCAATGCTGTGCCACTCGTTAGTTAGACAGTAGGAAAGATTTGGGGTAAAATTTTCCAAGGCGCTTAAAGAGAGAAAATGGGTCTTTTAATGGATCAGTTTCTGTTGGTGAGAGTCACTTAAGTGGTTCAGGAGTCTAATCCAATTTCCAAAAGAGATTTAAGGCCAGGCTTTCAAAGGAATTAAGGTGCCCAAGATGCAGTCAGTTTCACTGTAGCCTTGAAGAGTAGGAAGGAAGGGATGTTCAATCAGCTCTCCCTGCTTGTCTGAGCATCATCGGCTGTTTTGGCCAGCACAGAAGGGGTTTGTGATCCTAGACTGGTCCAGAGAAGCTGATCCAGCAATGGAAGGAGGAGCAAGAATTTGTTTTCCAGGGAGGACAATTGGCCGAATGCCTCAGTGCAGGATCTTTATCCAGCCCTGAGGGTGTCCAAAGGCAGAATAAACCCAGCTTGAGTATCAGCAGAGTTTGAAAAGTGGCATATATGAGAGAGAGCCCAACTGTGAGTGTGTGTGTGAGTCTGCTACTTCCTACGACTCTAACGCCACCTCCTGTCCCTCCCCAGCTCTGGGTAGAACCTTGTCATCCTCTCAATCGTTTCCTTTCAGCTCCAAGGCCCCCTGATGAACACGACCAACAGCGCCAGCCCGGTGACCAAGTTCATCCTGCTGGATTTCCCCTCCCTGGGCCGGCTGAGCCGCACCCTCCTCTGCGCCCTTTTGTCCTCCACCTACGCCGGGACGGTGGCAGGAAACCTGAGCATCATGTGGGCCGTGCTGTGGGACCCCCGCCTCCAACTCCTGCCCATGTACATCCTGCTGGGGAACTTCGCCTGGGTGGAGATAGTCTACATCACGACCACCGTACCGCGGATGCTCTTTGACCTCATGAACCCCGGCATCCCCATCTCCTTCCTCGACTGCTTCGTGAAGTTCTACGTCTTCTTTTCCATGGGGGCCACCGAGCGCTTCCTCCTCTCGACCATGGCCTTGGACAGGTACCTGGCCATCTGCCACCCCCTGCGCTACCCCGTCCTCATGTCCCCGCAGATCTCCTGGGTGCTGGCGGCCTTCTACTGGCTCGTCGGTTTCCTCTGGTTCATGATGCCCATTGTCCTCATCTCCCAGCTCTCCTTCTGCGGCCCCAACACCCTGGATCATTTTGTCTGCGACCCAGACCCATTGCTGGCTGCCTCCTGCACCCCAGCTCCCTGCACCGAACAGACCTTCTCCACCACGACCTCCATCATCATCTTCGGCACCGTCCTCTTCATTCTGACCACCTATGGGCTAATTATCAGGGCAGTGCTGAGGCTCCCTGCAGGGGCCGGGCGGCACAAGGCCTTCTCCACCTGCACCTCGCACCTGGCTGTCGTGGGTCTCTTCTACGGCTCTATCATGGTGACCTACGTCAACCCGGCCGCCTCAGGAAGCAGCGGGAAGGTGGTGACTCTCTTCTACACGGTGGGGACCCCCTTTCTCAACCCGCTGATCTACAGCCTGTGAAACAAGGAGATGAAGGAGGCTCTGAGGAGGACCCTGCAGGGGGGGCGGTAGGGGGTCGTGTTCTGGTCCCAGTCTGCAGGGACTGGCCGGTCAGCGGGGTGGGGAACAGGGCCTTTCCCCGCCAGGGGATGCAGGTTCCAATCCTGAAGGCGGAACACACACAGCCTTTTGCATGACCTTTAGGGGCTACTTATAGTATAGAAAGTGCCTGTTTGACGATACAGCCAGAACACAGACAGTGGGTTGGTGGGAGGGGGGAGGTGTGGGGGTGAATATGGCAGGAAATGAGCCCTGCTCAGTGTGTGCCTGCAGAGGCTCCAACAGCAAACCGAGCACGAATGCGGGGAGGCTGGCTCACCTCCCTGCCCTTTTTGTGCCACGGTATTTCAAGACGGCCGCTTGGATAAATGTGTTCTCACCTTTTAGATACAGAGAGCGAAGTTCTGCTTTCCTTTTCTCTGCTGTCAGTCCAGAGCAGCCCCGCTGATTTCCAGAGATGGACACCTGTGCAGCTGGGACCAAAATCATAGCAACATTATATTTGGATGTACCATTAACACACTCCCCTCGCATGGCCAGGGATAGAACCCAGGAGTCCTAGCCCCTTCCCCGCCCCGATCTAACCCTCTAGACCCTCACTCCTCTCCCTTGGCCAGGGACAGAAATGAGAAGAAGATCTCTTCCCATCAGAGATGAGAGGTTCTGGAAGAGCTGCCCAATAGGAATTGTGGGGGAAATAATTGAATTAGCTTTAAAGGACAACTGGACAAATATGTGAGTGCAATTGTATGATGGGGTTGCTTTTGATGAGGCAGGGGACCTGGGTTGGCAGCCCTGAGGGTCCCTTCTGGTTCATGTCTGATGTTCCTAGAGGCTCATGCTTCAGGGATTCTGATGGTCTCCTGCAGGGGTCAGGAAGGGATTCTTTTGCTATCAATATAGACATACCCTAAGTAAGACCAGTTCCCTCAGCCTCTCCTCATAAGTCAAGTGCTCCAGCCCCTTAATCATTTTTGTTGCCCTCCACTGGACTCTCTCCAATTTGTCGACATCCTTTCTGCAGTGAGGGGCCCAAAACTGGACAAACAACATACCAGATGTGACGTCACCAATGCTGAATAGAGGGGAATAATCACTTCCCTCCATCTGCTGGCAATGCTCCTATGAATGCCACCCAATATACCGTTAGCCTTCTTGGCAACAAGGGCATACTGCTGACTGATATCCGGCTTCTTGTCCGCTGTCACCCCCAGGTCCTTTTCTGCAGAACTGCTGCCTAACCAATTATCCCCAGTCTGTAGCAGGGCATGGGAAATCATTTTCATTGACTGTTTCTCTTTGGCCAAAGGACTCTTTAATTATCTGATGCACACTGGAATAGTTTCAACAGGTGAGTTGTCCATTGGAATAGCCCATATCTCGGTATCGCACACTCGTAAAAGGCATTAGAGACCCCTGCTCAGATCTTTTTTTCTCCTTTCAGGAAGAAGGGGGAGTTGAACCTTCATCTCGTTATGAGAACTGGGGTTAAAAATTCATCCTAACTTAAAACTCAATAGTAAAAAAATTATGTGAAAGGTCATACGATATCACAATAACCTATCATAACAAACTCCAATAGGAAAAGGTATGAAAGGGAGACAGAAAGACTGAATTACTCTAAACAAAAAGCTCATGTTGATACAATTCAC